>PVJC01001863.1:0-86805 GCA_004026665.1 Murina feae
ATTTATAAAGAGGAGATTATGTTTCTGTGATTACTATTATGTAAAAAATCATTAAGCATTAATTAATGTGAGCAAAAAACAAACAAAACAAAAAACACATCATGATAAAAATGTCATGTTTTCTTTATACAAGTGAAGCCTGCAAATCGATCCAAATAATATGGGCGGGGGGGTGCAGAGGGTGGGTGAGGGCAGGTGGAGGAGTGGTTGAGCACATCATATGAGAATATGATGTTCATGACTCATTGTCGGGAAGCCATGCTCTTACAATTTCAATAATGGTGATGAGTTCGTCCTGAGTCATCCGCTCTCTGGCCCAGATGTTTCTGTGACTAAGTGCTTAATTTTCAACAAGTGCCTTTCAGCAAAGCAAACACATAGCACAAGATATTTATATTAATTGAAAATGTTTACAAAAATCAACAATGTATCAAATTACTATAATTTCTAAACCAGCTCTTATAAATATGTATAGATTTGCTTTGCAAAACAATGGAACCATGAACATTTTTCAGACCCAGTGACTAAAGACTCTTCCTTTCTGCCTTCCAGCTGTTCCACAGGGAACCTCAGTCCCCAGCAGTGTTCAAGGACAATTTCATATTCTCAGTGGCCGAGGTCATTTTACTGCTATTCCCAATGCATTTAGGGATATACAGACTCCCCGCCCCTGCCCCCCACTCATTCCATAAGGCAGGAAGCAAAACAGATTTTTCAACTTTACTGCAGGCTTCGAGAGAGCACTGACGCACGCTCCAGCCTTCATCTCACATTAGGTTGCATGGTTTCCTGTGAAAGGCAACCTGCTCAAGAATTGGGTCATGAGAATGAGCACTTTGTTCCTACATAACAATATGTTTTCATCAGTGAAGCCAAAGGACAGTTGATTGATTTGAAAAATAATCCAAAAATTACAGTCCATATCTCCATAGGTCATGAGTACTCTTATAAAATACTTGTTGGGAACAGAGACCTAATTCATCTCCTTAGGGTGGTGTGAAAAGATTATAAACTGAGGCAACAGAGTCCTTTTGGGGTAACTGAGGTCTAAGAACAAAGAACACAGTCAGTGCCATATAGTTATGAGATTCTGAAATATTAGGCAAGGCTATATCATATGTGTGTGTGTGTGTGTGTGTGTGTGTATAGTTAATCCTCACCCGAGGATATTTTCATTGAATTCAGAGAGTGGAAGGGATGGGGAAAGACAGAGAGAGGCACATCGACTGCTTGCTCCTGCACACACCTCGCCTAACCAGGAATGGAGATTGAGCCCGTAACCCAAGTACTTGCCCTTTGCCAGAACTGAACCCAGAATCCTTCAGTCCTTGGAGCCGATGCTCTATCCACTGAGCCAAACTGGCCAGGGCTACGTCATATATTTTTTGAAAAAATGTTGCAACCAAAAAGGGCAGGTTTCTTTCATAAAGTGCAATGGGGCCCTAGTGGATAGAGCCTCAGCCTAGGGACCAGACTTTAATTCCAGTCAAGGGCATGTACCTCAGTTGCAGGCTCTGCCCCCTCCAGGGCCCTGGTCAGGGCTCCTGCAGGAGGCAACCAATTGATGTGTTTCTCTCACATTCATATTTCTCTGTTTCTCCCTCTCTCTTCCACTCTCTCTAAAAATCAATGAAAAAATACCCTTGGATGAGGGTTAAAAAAATAAAATCAAATGCAATGGGGAAACCCTATCCCAATCTTTCTTTACAGATCTCACAATTAAATGGCCTGCTGAAACACTGGAAGGAGAGAATACAAAGATATCAAACAAAGAAAACAAATGGATCATCTCAGAAATCATCGTGTTGCAAGAAGAGTAGGACAAGTTTCAGTGGCTTTATTAAAGACCCTCCTCTAGGAGGCATACAGGGTTGTGCAAGTCGACCGATTTTTATTAAAATCAAGTTTGGTATTGTGATACCGGGTTGATGCACAGAGTTGGGAATTATAACATGGTGTACTCCTAAAATTCAAGACCGTCCTCTTTCTTGTCCTGTCCTATTTATATCATTTGTCCAGTAAACAGAGCTCGTATAAGATAGAAATTAAGTATAGTTGATACTAGTAGTAGATATCTAGTAACCTGAATGTCTACCTGAGTTTTCAGTGTCATGTCTGACAACCAAAAAATGAAATTTTTGTAAGAAAGTGGCTCTGCTTAAAATGGTAGACATATCTTGGAAAGGTAATTTTTTGAGGAATATCTATGCTGTTTTCCACAGTGGCTGCACCAGTCTGCATTCCCATCAGAAGTGCACTATTCTTCCCTTTTCTCTACATCCTCGCCAGCACTCATTGTTTGTTGATTTATTGATGGCAGCCATTCTGGCATGTGTGAGGTGATATTTCATTGTAATTTTAATTTGCCTCTTTCTGATGATTAGTGATCCGTGTTTCCTCTTTGGAGAAGTGTCTATTCAGGTTCTTTGCCTGAAAAATGGGACTTTGTCTTTAAATACCTTAAAAATGTCATCTGATCAACATGACTTCGTAGGGTACAAATAAAAATATTTGCCTGTCTCTTTCTAACTCATGCCTGCTTTCATATCTTATTTTATTTACTCAAAAGGTAAACATTGGCTTAGGTTTTTAAGAGTTGTTAGACATTATTAGTATACACAAGAATTAATTAATTACACATAAGAGAAGTGATTCTAAAAGTCTGATATGTCTATAACTTGGTAATTAACCTATAACTTAGGCATCCAGTGATAGTAAAGTATTAAATTCTGTACTCTGTGTAGACATGCATATCATCTGTACCTAATATTAAAGTAAATCTCTTTCTAAAGAATTTTTACTTTTATAACTTATTCTCCATAAATGTATATATTCCTTTGGCATTTTTTATTGATTTCCTAATCCATCTACGCCACGACTGAAGTATATTCAATAGTTCAGTGACTATTAAACAAATGTTCCTCATTTCTTATTAGCATTTCATTAAAAGTTGTAAAATAAGAAGTAATGCAAACTTTTCTGTTTTCTCTTTTTGAAATGGAAGTCAAGTCAGAAAGAGATTGCTAGTTTATCTTGAAGATTTTTCTCTTATCTGTTTCCAAGAGCCATGCTCACCAAAAAACCTCTCCCACTCAAAGCATTGAAATAGACATGCGGCAGTGGGAAAGGACCTGCGTCTGTGGAATGAAAACAGGCGTGGGTGCTTCACTTCCACCTCCTTCTGGAGGATTAAACTGATACTAATCCCGCAAATACAAATATAAAATCTCTGTTCCCTGAACATATACTCACACACAAGTCGTTTAATATGAAGGGAAGGATTCTTGAACAGCTTTAACTTTGACAAAGAGGAGAACGATTTTTGATTGCTAAGATAATAGTTGAAAATGTAAATGATTATTGGTAGGTTTTGAACATCTATTGTCCAGGAGACACCAACAATGGCCTCTACTAACAAGTCTGCAAGTAATAGGGGAAAGTAATTGACAGGATATTCCCCAAGACAGGAAGCAGGCAGAAATACCTGACCTGAAAGTTAAAAACTGACAGGCATTGTAATTTTGTCTCACGTAGACTTACTTCTACCAATGAGGAGAAAACACATATTGATAGCCCGTAGACTTTTGCGTTCCTGGATAGCATGTGTGGTCTCACTAACAATAAAAATAAACACCAACAAAAATGTGACCTGAGAGCAATGTTTGCCTTTGATCTTCAAATAAATGATTCAGTTGTGCGTGCATCTGAGGGACATAAGCAATAAATGGGTGATGGGACACCATGCCACCCTACAACCACCCCTCGGGGCTCTCTGAAGGTCTGAGTGCATGAAGTGGAGAGGAGGGTGCACCTACTTGGGCCAAGAGAGCTGCAGTACCTAACCGACCCCTATTCTCAGGAAAGGGTATTATCACTCAGGAAATTGCAACTCAATTCGATCTTTAAGCATAACCACCAGCCCTCTGGAGCAAACGCAGAAAACCCTCCGGAAAGAACTCTTCACTGATTTACTGCCTCTTAGTTGCAAAGAAGAGGATAGATAAGTGATGAAGGGGCTCTGCTCTCAGCTACGCACTGGGTATCTGAGAACTCTTAAGAAGTACGTGGGTACAAGTACATACACATCCTTCAAAAGCATATCTGAGAGAACGTGGCTACCATACAAGTCAGCTCACTGTGAAACATCGAAACATCTCTCCAGCTTGGATTTTTTTTTTTTTTTATCCATCATAGTACATCACCTGGAGGTCTCTTTGCCATAAGTAAAAGAAAATCAAAATAATGGTGCTTCTGAGCTTCAATCATACACAAATACTTCTTGATAAAATGGCACCGACATCTTGATCAAAATATATCTAAATTTGAGGGGATGGGGTTTAGATACAAAAACATATATGGTAATAAATGTGCTAAACTACATATTTTACAGTATCCTATTTAATTTTTATTATTTGATATTTCATATAAACATCCCTAGACTTACTATTCAAAGATCTATTGTTGTCTTTCTCCTCCAACTTCCAGGAAGAAGAACCTACCCTTTCATACATAAATTTAAAAATGTGTACACAGACTTTTTCACATCGGGTCAGAAAAATTGATATTTTTCACGAGGAATCCACAACCTTATTGTGACTCAGAAGAAATAGCTTACGTTTCTTTCTGTGGTCAGTTTTCATGGGTCTAACACTGCTCACATTATGTGTGATTAAACAGAACGCTGTTACAATCCTATGGTAAAACCTCAAAAGAAAACCACAGCAGGAGCTGTGGACAAAACCATACCCTCTTCAACAAGTAACTGTTCTCCTTTGGAGAAACAGTTTTGGGCTGGCTCTTAAGGTCAAACACAGACTTAACACATGACTGCGAAACACCAAGGAATCAAGTGACCCCAGAAGCACATTATCAAGTGGATGTCATCTGACCTACCAGCTAAAGCAGTGGTTCTCAACCTTCCTACTGCCGTGACCCTTTAATACAGTTTCTCATTATTGTGGTACCCCCAACCATAAAATTATTTTCATTGCTACTTCATAACTGTAAATGTTGCTACTGTTATGAATCGTAATGTAAATATCTGATATGCAGGATGGTCTTAGGCGACCCCTGGGAAAGGGTTGTTTGACCACCAAAGGGGTCGCGACCCACAGGTTGAGAACCGCTGAGCTGAAGGAAGGCATGCTACCCAACTTTTATCTCCAACGGGGGGTGGTAGAGCCATTATCAGGCTGAGGGATGTCCTGAGTATACAATACATGGGGGGAAGTACATACCCAGGATGTTCGTTCCTGCTGGCCCTCACTTACCCCTTAGCAAACAGCTGGGTTGCACGCAGAACTCCCTCACACTAATTGTTTGAGAAGGAAAAACAGCAAGCCTGGTGGACAGGTAGTTCTTTATGATATCTTGATATCACACAAAATTGCATTATTAATGCTGTCCATTTTCCATTCAAGGTGATCCTGAAGGACAATGGGGATGGGAACTCCTCCAGGAGGGAAGAAGGTCAAGTACCATAGTCAGAGTTGTGTCATCTTGGGTAAGTGATACTTGGCATCTAGAGTAGGTAGGAGTGATGATTATGGTGGGACACAAGGAGGAGTATGTTGTTGCTGCTGCATCCCTCCTACTGCACCCACGTGAATTTGCACAAGAGAAGGAATTAATTTGACAAGCTA
Source organism: Murina feae (assembly GCA_004026665.1). NCBI lineage: Eukaryota > Metazoa > Chordata > Mammalia > Chiroptera > Vespertilionidae > Murina > Murina feae. Next base: position 5,643 of record PVJC01001863.1, read on the forward strand.
GTACAGGCAGAATCGTCAAGTGTTCAAATCTCTCAGGAGTAAATTTCAAGTTACTTGTCAGCTAAAGATGCTGTTCAGTGAAAATATTGGCTAAAAGCAAATAAAATGTGAAATGAATAGTTAGGAAAAGATTTATCATATATCAAATATGACTTTGTGAACAGCTTTATAAATGAGAACTATAGTGATGACCCTTATGTTCATTGATCTGTTTTTATTTCTATAAGATTCCTTTTCTTTTCCATTCTCACTTTGACCAATGATATTATACAGAATGTGTAGGTAATAATAGTACAAAGACTACAGGATATCAGGATGCTGCTGAATTATGAATAGAAAGAATGAACATAAAGCAGAAATTAATGCAGGAAGGAATAAGACTGTGCTATCACTCTCAGTGGGAAGATTTGTTTGGGTTTACTACAGGAACAAGTTCATTATGTGAGACAGTAGCACTTCAAAGTTATTATATAGTTATTTGGAACTTTAAATATTGGAAGATAGGTAAAAAAGAGAATGAAATGGAGGAGAGGAGGAAGAAGAGGAGATAGAAGGAGAAGAGGGATTGATAAGAAAAAAGGAGGAAGGGCAGCAGGAGGCGAAGAACAGAAGCGGTCTCACCATTTTCTAAGATCCTCTTGCTATAGCAAAAAGTAGAGCTAAAATATTCATGATGGCGAGACTACAAAATGAAGGAAGGCTGATTGCTACCATCTTATTTATTATTCAAGAACTTGAGAGTTAGGGTTTATGACTGCAGCGTAGCCTAACCCCAACCTGACTAACATGACATTCAACTTGGTTTAGTTACAGTTTCTATATCCCAGTTAATGACAACTCCATCCCTCAAAACCTCCTCTTTTTCTTTAACATCCAACATCCAAACAATCAGTGAATCTATTGCTCTGCCTTCAGACAACATTCAGAATCTAACTTTGGAAGTCATCTTCCAAATGATCATCCTTTATCACTTGAGTAACTGCAATAGCCATAAAGTTATTCTCCCTGCTTCCTTACTCATTTTCCTATAGTCTAATCTCAATACAGCAACCACAGTGATTCCCTTGAAATGTACATCAGAACTTCTGTAGCATGATTATATCAGCAATGTATTGGTTTTAAATTTCCCAATGTCTCCTGGAAACCAAATAGAAAAACTAGTATGGCTAAAGACAGTGTAGATAATACACCCAGAATATGGATATATGCTGGTGACACGCCCAAGATCAATAGCTGTGCAACAAGAGAGCAAGAAGTGAAAGATAATTGAACAGTTTCAAAGATCCCAGTAAATAAATATGTATCCCAAAGAAAATGACTTACCCTGAAAGAAAATCTGGAAAGAAAAAATACCTGAGATAAATTAATGAAATTAGACAAAAATCTTCACAGGCTTAGAGTTCCAGATAAGTACCAAAAAATGGCCCATATGTGAAGGAAGCTACAATGGATATGATGGATCTAGTCTTTAATAACATCTCACAAATATCCAGAAACTACTTTCCTCTTCTAGAAGGACAGTACCTCCTCCTACTGGGAACAGCCAAATTGAGCAAGAAAGGAACTGTGTGAATGAAAGAGAATTTTTGAGGAGCTCAGAGAAAAGAACCCCCAGGAAGTATGAGGCACATTAGAAGGCAAGGCCTGTGAACCTCAGGGACAAGAGGCAGATAATCTTTTTAAATCAAACATAGCTTCAAGAAACAGACAGTGGCTAACAAAGAGGGCTTATTTTGAGTCTTTACTGGTAAAAACAGAGAACTAAATTTTTAAAGTCAGATATAAAAGAAGCTACCCAGACTTGCATTTTTCCTAATATCCCAGGAAATTTCACCTCATTTGGTTCCTTTTTCAAACATGGGTCACACACACCAAGAAAATTCTATCACCATGCAAATTACTACTAAAATATAAATGAGGCCTTAATAACATTAAGACAAAAAAATGAGAATTCACCAGGAAAAAAAATGAGGCTACAGAGCAGATGAAACCTTCAATGTAATTTTTGAACATTAGGAAACAATGGAGGCTTTGATACAAACAGCAGAATTAAAAAAGTAGAAGAGCTCAGAAGTTAATAGATATCAGAATTAAGAATAAATAAAAAAATATTTCATAAAAGAACTAAAGGATGCAACATCTCTGGCTTTAAAGATGGAAGATGACGGTGGCCCGAGAAATGTGGGTAGCGCTGAAAGCTGGAAAAAGTGAGGAAGTAGTACATTCTCCCCTGGAACCTCCAGAGAAGGATACAGCCCTATCGAGCCCTGATTTTACATATAGACTCATGAGACTCATGTCAAACTCCAGATCTTGAGAAATATAAGATATCTGTGTATTCTTTTAAGTCACAAGTTTGTGGTAATTTATTATCTCAGCAATTGAAAAACAAACACAATATACATGTACTAAAATTGCTTTTGCATGTATAAGAACGAATTAACACAAAATCTAGAATGGCAGAGTATACTGCGAGACTTCTGATGTACTACTGGGAAATGTTTTAAAATGTCTCAAAATGGCAGGTATATGATTTTTTTATTAGTGCTCATTAAACTGTGCATATATGCTCTATTGTAAAGTATTTATTTTATGTGAAAAAGGGGATTTCGAAAGACAAAAGCAGTAGACAAGGACTACATGCTACATGGGAGCATGACTCCCGTAGCCTGAATGGACATCTGGTTACGTGGTGGGTTTGTTCATTAACTCCATGACAGCACAGAGAGTCCGAGTGATGAAATGCCTTTCTACTCTCTCTACCTTTTAAGACAGCAAAATTGTGTGAATGCCTCACGACTGTGCGGATATCAGGAGACTTAACTGGTGTCTGAGTCAACTTGCTGGCATCCTGACCAGGAGGGCTGGCCATTCGGTGAGGAGACTCCAACCACCAGTGGCAAGAATGGGTGTGAGAGGGGCTTGCAAGTGGTATCCCAGCAGCCGGATCTCAAACAGGAGGGAACTGTACAGTGGGAGGCTCTGCCCGGCCCTCGTAAGAAATCACGCATGTGCTCACAGCCAGCTAGCATCTGGACAGGTGCCACATGAGTGAAAATAACTGCCCATTAGTGTCTGTCTCCAAAGCACACGCAGCCAACAAGGAGGGAGCACTGGCCAAGACCAGCTAAGTAAATAGATGTTTGCCCTTTTCTCTACATCGCTCCTCCCTGACTCCCTCTGACCTAGTGGAGCTGGCTCCCAGCTCCAGGAGGTGGGGGAGGAAGTGACAGAGCAGACTGTGCCCAATCTCCACTCCAAGTCCCTTATGCCAACAGCCTGTCCTGCAATGGGAAGAAAAAGGAGTTTTGAAAAAAAAACAAAACATTAAAAATTTGAACTGGGCTGGAGTGAATTTAATAATGGAACATGACCAGATATAATCATGGAATCTGCCCAAGATATATCATCAAGGAGTGGGAAAGGGGGATTTGACATAGGACGTTTTAAGACTATAACTGAAAAGAAGGAAACTGTCTCAACAATAGTCTACCAAATTGATACTGCTAAAAAAATGTATGTAGATAGGAAGGGGTCTGATGACCCTATCTAAGCAGCTCAATTTAATGTTCAAGTTCAAAGATGGTGGGGATTGAAGTTCTCACTTCAAGCGCTATCGCTCAGCCACTTTTTAACTCTAGATATTTATGTAAGCTGTAGTTGTCTAGTCTACAAAATATAGAAGAAATCTTAAAAACTTTGCTCACATTAGAAAGGATAATAATAATTTTAAAAGCGATAATGATAGTAACTATTTTATAGGATTATAAGGATTAGATCAAATTATAGGCACAAAGTAAATGCCAGGATGCTTGACACATAGCCTGCACTCATTGGCTGTGAACTTCAATGACTGGCTGGGAGTGAAGGAACTCAAGATTTTCTGGAGATGGTGACACTTGAGCCACAGGATCAATAACAGCCTAGAACCTGGCCCAGCCGGGGTATTGGTGATAAGAGGGGATGGGGACATTCCTGCCAGTGAGAACAACATACGCAAAGAAACAAAGTAGGAAATAGAAACATCATGACGTTAGAGGTCACCCACCCTTCTAACTTCACAATGGTGTATATGGGGATGGTGTATACACTTTAGCATTGCTGAAGCATAAATTGCTCAAAAAATGTCTGAAAAATGGAGATAAATACTAGATTACGAAAAGCCTGGATTACCGTATTCCCTATCCTTCTGTGCTCTGCATCCCAGGAAGGGCCCAAACTCTAATTATTATACATACAATGTCTTTGTCTACCTGGCTACTGCCTTCATTTAGAAATTCAAAAGCTCACGCACGCGTATACAGGATTATCGATGATTCCGGCATGACCTGTGCTTCCCTGAATGCATTCGATGTCTTGTGTCATGGTACTCTGCTCACACTAGCCTTAATGCTTGAAACAGGCTTACCTCCTCACTTATGTGATGAGTTCCTTCTTTCAAATTTAATTTAATTGTGGCCACCAATGAGAAGCCTTGGGGTTCTTTTCTTTTTTTTTTTTTTACTATTTAGCCAATATTTATTGGTACTTCCTCATACCAGCACTGTGAAAGATGCTAAGGGTGCAATGAGAGCATTCGAAGTCACTGTCCACAAAAGAGAAAAGGTTTCTTAGGGAGACGGTCAAGTCAATAGGCAATTACTAAGCAAAGTTAAGACTCAGATTAGCACAGAGGGGTTGCTCTGAGCGCCAAGACTCCTACCCCTAGCCTCAGGGACCAAGGAATTCTGCTATGTTCATCTCACACCCACTTAGACTGCTGAGAGGAAGGAGTAGGAAGAGAAAACGAAGTTGTGCTCAAACTTACTGTGCTTTAGTATGTGTCAGAAGCAATGATAAAGCACTTTGCATGCATATCCAACACAATGCTCCCAACCCCAAGAGACATCCACTTATCATTCCCATTTCAAAGATAAAGAAACTAAAGTACTAGTTTATTAACTTGCCAGTGTGACTCAGCTAGTGAGTGGGAGAGTCAAAACTCTGGCCTTGGACAAATTAACTCTAATTTGAGGATATACAACACTGTACCATGCCCTATAAGAGCAGCAAAATGTCTCCATTTAAAAAGAATATGATTCTAGACTGAGAGCAATTGTCACAATTCACGGTAAATCTCATTGACCTACCCTCATGATCCCATATCATTCTAAACCCTAACAGATCCTCTACAGTACAGGGGTGGGCAAAAGTAGGTTTACAGTTGCAGTACAACTAAATAATACATTAATTAATAATGATACAAGGTTAAAGTCTGTTTTATGTACTTTCACTGTAAATCTACTTTTGCCTGCTCCTATGTGATTCCCCTTTTATCGCGTCTCTAACAGAAAGATGACTCAAAGTTTTCACTCAGTAAATGTCAACTTGGGAATGCATCAATGCAGGTATGAATGAACGAATCCTTGAATGAATGAATTATCTTAAGAGCGAGAAAGAACTGAACACATGGGAAAAGGCACAGAGCTTTAGAGAATGGTGACAGGTGACAGCAGGTCATGGACAAAACTCCAGACCATCATGGCAAGTTGTCAGCATCCGAGAGGTCCAACCACAGGCAACAGGGAGATGTCCTGGCAGCTCAGTAGATCTTTCCGTGGACTTGGCAATAGGAAAAAGATGGGCAACCAGGCAGGCAGGTGGTTGGCATCCAGGATTTCAGAAGCAGGTACAGGTAGTGCAGCACTAAAACAGGACCTTGTTCCATTTAAGTACTGGAGTCATCGGGTGGCACTCTATCCCAGAGAACAAATGTAGGCATGCAGGGGCAAAGGAAACAAGCAGAAGGACAAGATCTGAAGCCTGGATTCAAGGTCAAAACTGCACCAGCATGAGAAGCTGATAGATGCAGAGCCAGCAGGTTATGCAGGCAGTTCTCTCTACAGCCTCTTTCAAGAATCCCTCTTGCTCTTTGGACCAAGAGGCCCTGCAAAGACTGTTGGTTAAGCCTGTTTACAGTAATTTATTGGTCTCAGCTGTGGAAATAGGCAGAGTCTAGAAGCAGGAAGTCAAGCACATCATTATAAAAGGAAAGTTTGTGTGATCAGGCCAAAACCAGTGGAGTCATCCTTGATTCCTCAAATTCTTTTATGCCACAGATCCAAACAGTCAGCAAATCTTGTAAACTCTTCTTTGAAATGGTATCAAGCATCTGACTGCTCCTTAATAATTCCACTGCCACGCCACCATCATCCCCCACCAACTTGATTGCAAAAGCTTCCAGCCACACCCCTGGCTTCTGCTCTTCCCCTCACCACACACCTCCACCTCCAGCCATCCTGAACACATAGACAGAGTGATCCTATTCTCATGTTGCTCCATTTTCTCTCATGTTGTCTTTTTCTTATTGATATTTAACAGTTCTGTATAGTATTGTGTTATATACACATTGCAAATAAACCTCCAAGGCTATGCCTTGTCTTCCCTGGCGCTCCATTCCAAACCCTCCAGCATCCTGAGTGACAAGGTGGTACACAATCACCTTCTCTTTCTCTGTCTAACCTCATCTCACAACTCCCTCATTTGTTCATCATTGTTCTGTGTGACTATGATGCACACCTTCTCACCTCAGGGACCTTGCACTGGCTGTTCTCTTTGCTAGAATGCTCTTTCTCCCGATAACCACTAACTCAGTCTCTTGCCTCCTTCACAGTTTGACTCAAATATCAGCTTTTCATTGAGGCCGTCTCTGGTACTCTGTATATGACTTCAGAAGCCTTCCAACTCACATGTATACATACCTCTCCCCTTGTCCTGATTTACTTTTTCACTGTAGCACTTATAATTATCTAACTTGCTATATATTTCATCTCCTTACTTTGATTTTTATTTCTACCCATCACTAGAATCATGACCACATGATAAATGTTCAACATACATCCACCAAATGAATTTAAAAAGAGAAAGTTTATAACACTTATGTGTGAAGGAGATCCTGATTATGACTTTATGATTAACTAAAATTAATAATGTTATTTTAACTTAAATCATAGAATCAATAAAATTGAGATCTTGATACCATAGGTATGTAAAGTGTGTATGTGTGTGTGAAGAGAGAATTTTTTGAGATATTTAGTAGCATTTTGGCTTTTTAAAATCAAAATCAAAGCCTTTAATATGCCAATACATTTATTAAATCCCTAGAAATAATTTTAGATATCATGTTCCATTATCCCAGTCTATTTATCAAGTGAATTCATTGTTCTCAGAATGCCAATTTTAAAGAGAAAATAACAGTCTGAGGCTTTTTCAAGAACAATTGTCCTGAATATGGAAGAATTCTCTTTTTTAAAATCATTTGACTTCCAATTTATAAGAATAGAGATTTCAAATAATAGACAAATGTACCAATAGCATATCAGACATTGATGATAATCACAGTAATCTTCCTTGCTTCCTCTCAGATTTTGCTTCAGAATCATATTAAACACACTACTAATAGTCAATTAGAGCTGGTATGAAGATGAAACAAATTTGCCATACCAGTGATTTTAACTGTACCCCCAACCACAATGTAGCCTCAATCTACATTTAAAACTTAACTTTCTATAACTAAGCCATACTGATCAAGTTTTTCTATACGTATCCTTTAATTCCCATGGAACCAACTCAGAATCATGATAATAGAGTGAGAGTTCTGCTCCAAACATCTCAGTATATGCAAATGGGCCCCATTCTTTGCAGATCAGTCAGAGGGCCACGCTCATCCATCACCACTGAGCCTAGCAAGCGTTCTCTGGATTCTATGCTACTCATCACTATTCCTTACGTTCTCATTCATTGTTGCAGCGTCCTCAGAGCCCTGCACACACTCTGCATATTGAAGGTGCTTAATATTTTCTATGTAGCTGTCAAGTAAAACTGTAACAATTAACTTCCTATTCGAATATTATATTTTAAATCTCTCCTTCCTTGAATCCCTTTACAAATCTGCAAAGCCATTCAAAACTAGTTCCATGTAATACAAAGAAAGTTCTCAGCATATACTTCAAAAGGCCACTTTGATCATTTGTAATTTTTATGCTGTGCAGTTTAGAGTTTTGATTATATAACCAATGATTTATTTTTATTTTTTATCGTTCTCTGGCCTACCACATGGGGGGAGGGGGGCGTAGAAAATACCACATTATCTCAAGTGCTTGCCTTGATTTCTTCTGGTTACTGTCATGTATGCAAAGCCCAACTCACTTGGATTATAAATTCTTAAAGATAGTAGCCAGATTTTCCAGTGTATTGTTATTCTCTACACGGCCAGGACAGACAATCTCTAAGAGCTGTGTAAGTGAGCTGCTGAATGTCTGAAATTTAAATAAGCTGAAATTCAGCCTTAGGTAAGTTCTACTAACATTTGAATATGAAGACTTACTAGTATGTGAGCCTATAACATAGTCACAGTGTGAAAGCGCTTCACAGAAAATCAAGAAACCAAAGAACCTTTAACACCACTTTTGCAATGTGAATATGAATCTCCAGATTTGCAGCTTAAAGATCTTTTGATACAGAACTCAAAAATCAGTCAGCTGGGTCCTTCTAGATACTAGACATCTTTAGCAAACTATCCCTCTCCACACACATACACGAAGATCTGTGTTAACTTTACACATCTCTGAACTAGCTCTGCCATGAACCAAAACATGGTAAAGATGCCAAGGAGCTACTGTGAAATCAGACCTCTGCCTCTCTCCACCCTTCCTTCCATCAGGCCCTGGAAGCAGGTCTGATAAGGCAGGTGCCTGTTCCACAACCCAGCTATTATCATCCACAAACCTTCAACAATCTCAACATAATATAACCTGGACCCTTACATTCTGTAACTTCCTCCATCCACAAAGAATCTGACTGTAATAACAGAACATCATCTTCTCCAGGGTAAGATAAACATTTTGTTATTTTTCAAGACAGAGCAGACAATTATTGTACCACATTACGTGAAAGACATGTTAAAAAAATGTGAATATGCAAGATCCATCGACCTATGAACCTGGAGGTTCAGATTTGATTCCTGGCCAGGGCACATACCCTGGTTGAGGGCTCAATTTCCAGTGTGGGGCCATAGAGGAGGCAGCCTATCAATGATTCTCTCTCATTATTGATGTTTCCATCTCTCCCTCTCCTTTCTTCTCTCAGATCAATAAAAATATATTTAGAAAAATAAAGTACATATAAAATATGAAACTCCTTATCTTATTTTATATATTTGGGAGGTAGGTTACCTTTTCTTTCCTTTCTGCTATCTTCTTCAAATATTGATGAGGAAACATAAGCATTTTCCATCTAAATAAGTTCCCTGAGAAAACCTTGTCTCTAAGGTTTGATTAAAACAAGTTGAAGAAACATGATAAGCCCTGTTTCCTAAAATTAAAGAAAAAGTGTGTTTAAACAGTCATATTTTAATTATGCCTTCATGCTTCACTCTGGAGAAATTTTGTTTAGATGAGGCAGTCAGGGGTTCCTAGTTTCAAACAAATTTCTTCGTTCTCCCTTTGCTTTCCAAAGGTGGCTCAGTTGTCATTTCTTAAAATGAGCATGTGAGAAAAGAAGGAAATGAAATGTAAAAAAAGCTACATAATATCTTCCTGAAATAACTTTTCAAGGGTACCAAACTCACTGAGGTAGATTCAGGTCTCCTCATGATGACAAATATCCTGAATTATGAGTAAATGCAAGTAAATATTTTGATGCTCTGTCCTTTTCCAATATCTTCTGTCTGCAAATAGCTTTCCTATGTGCCTTACTATGAAGTCATTACACCAAAATCTGCTGCAGATTCTCTGTACTTGAAAAACACGTTCATAATGGCATGGAAATGATGGTGATGAAATGCTGCTTTTCATAGTCACCACACAGCTGTCCAAGGACCAGAAACCCCGTGAGCTCTGAAATTCAGCACAAAAAGAACGGAAATCCACTCCTGAGTCATATGTAATTTCATACAACATTTATATCTTTGGCAAAAAGCTTGAAGACACAATAGCAGGCATATAGTAATTACTGAAGTTTATTGAATTGAATTATTGACATAGTCATCATTGGATGCCATTGGTGTTGCAGAGATGCTGCAAGAAACAGATACACACAAGGGCTGTAGGTAGTCAGCCTCTATGAGGTGAAGGTCATTAAAGCTGTGGTCGGGTCCACCCACCTGTTAGACACTCAGATCACAGGCAGCATGTTTAGTTCCTAGAACACTATCATTGAAGATTCTGACTAACACATCAAGACTTGCACAGCAGACTTTAACCATGAAAGGAAGTGCCCAAAAGATTACATTTGACTTTAGCAAGTAAATTATTGGCAGAATAGCCAAGTTGTCATAGGTGCAAAAATTTGCCCAAATGGCCATAATGACAGTTTAGGGAAATACGCTTTTTATCGGGCATGCTTGTTTTGAAGTTGGCTCTCGGAACAATAGTCTGGCATCTAGGCAGAGTGTGTGCATTGCCTGGAGCCCTCTCTGACAGAGTGGCAGCAGGAATGAGGGGATCCACCTGTGTACTTTTGAGAAACAGCAGATTCTTGACAGGCAGCAAAATGAAGGAGCATCAGGAGAAAAATGAAATCCTTTTTCTAAGTGTGTTGTTTATTCGTTCCCTTGCTAAGTACTTACCGAGCATGTACAATGTGCCAATGCCCGACCTTCTTCTAGGCACTAGAGCTAAAACTGAAAAGTGCAGGCAAAGCTCTTGAGACAATTAATTTTAGAGGGGGGAGGAGGAAATAATAAACAAGTAAAGAGATGTAAGCTGATTCAGATAGTGAAAAGTATTTCAAAGAAAATAAAGCAAGGCTTCCAACAGAGAAGCGCTCTGGGGCAGAGTAGATTGAGTGGTTAAATAAAGCCTGGCCCAGCCAGTGTTGCTCAGTGGTTGAGCATCGACCTATGAACCAGGAGGTCACATGCCTGGGTTTTGGGCTCAATCCCCAGTGGCAGGTGTGCAGGAGACAGCAGATCAATGATTCTCTCTCATCATCTCTCTCTCTCTCTCTCTCTCTCTCTCTCTCTCTCTCTCTCTCTCCCCCTCCCTCCCTCCCTCCCTTCTTCCCTCTCTGAAATCAATAAAAAAATATATTACCAAAAACAACAACAAATAAAGCTTGAATGGGTGATATCTGAGCAGGGACCTATAGGGTATTAAGGAGGCTGCAATGGAGAGATCTGAGTACAGAGGATTCCAGACAGAAAGAACAGCAAGTATAAGCTAGAAATATTCAAGAAAGTAAAAGAAATAGACATATGTGACTACAGCACACATACCTGTGGTGTATGGGAGCACGAAGGCGAGGACAAGATTGTGTGGAGCCTTCTGGGCTGTGGTCAGAATTAGGAATTACATGTGAAATGCAATGAAAACTCATTGGAGAGTTTTAAGCAGAAGCATGACATGATCGGGTTATGTTTTTAAGAGGTCACTCAGCTGTTGTTCAGAGAATGTGTTGCTCAGGACCGTGGAGGAGAGACCATCTGAAGGCTTGTGTGGTAGTTCAGGTGAGAGAGCACAGGGCTCTGGGACCCTGGTCATAGCAATGGAGAGAGGAGAAGTGGATGGATCGGGGATGTATTTTGGAGAAGGAGACAACATTCATTGGATGTGGGGGTAAATAAAGAAAGAAAATTAAGAATTTCTATGTTGTAAACCTGAAGTTAATATTACATCATATGCCAACCATCATTGGAAAATAAATTAATGAGAGAGAGAGAGAGAGAGAGAGAGAGAGAGAGAGAGAGAGAGAAGGGCAACCTAAATTTCTGACTTGAGTAACCAGGTGAACACTTTGAAGAGGAACAGGTTTGGAGGAGGTGGATAACTAGAGTTCTGCTTCTGAGCTGTCTGCTACACATAATAATAGTATCGACCTTGAAGCAAAAATAAAACAGCGCATGCAAAACAGCTCAATACCTAGCACGCAGCACTGGTTCACTCAATAGTAACTATTATAGTTACCCTTCAAGCAGAGTTGCAAAGGTATTGAGGACATAAAAGAGTTCTGTGAGAGACCAGGACAGAAGATACACATCTGGGAATTTTGTAGAACTCAGTGCTGCAAAAGTTTTTGGTGAAGGGCTTTTATTTTGAATGCCTTAGGGGCCAACACTTTGGTAAAAACCCAACAAAAATGAATTATCTTACAAACAAAATGAAATGTACAAAGTACAAGGGACTAATGTGCGTCGCTGCCGAGGCAAGGTCAAATCGCTATGGACCTTCGTAACCCTACTCTCCCGTTTCTTGCATTTCTCTCTCATTACAGACCAATAAAGAACACTTTGCAGACGGACACCAGTTCAGGAAATAACTAGAGAAAGAAAGCAGGCCCTGGAGCAAACCCTGAGACATATTGAACTCAAAGGGGTTGGGGGGGGGGTGCAGAAGGATGTTCGCTAAAGGAGCCTGAAGTCACACTAACACTGTTGGAGCGCACAAGCAAGGGAAAATCCTATGTATTTACCAGTGATCAGTTTTAAATAGATAGAAGGGGGGTGGGGGGATAAGGCCTAATCATTCCTGCCGGGAACTCACTCCTCTTCCCACAGATGACACATCCGAAGAGAGACACCCGCTTGCATCCGTCATTCTCCCTCACCTACACTTGCATCTAATCAGGGGAGATGCAATCTAGCGCTCAGGACGCATTAAGTATCCAAAGCGCCCCGCTCCCAGCGAGGCTCCGCTGGCGAACAGAACAAATCCCCGTCCTCCGTCCCTGTCCCCTTCCCTGAAGGATGCTCCAGGCCCCGCGCGCCAACACCTCCGCCAGCCACGCCAGACGCTGGCCTCGGCAGGGCCCTCTCGGTCCCAACTCCGGGTGCAGCGGTCCAGGCGCCGGGAACCGAACACGTGTCGCAACCCCACCACCCCCCCCCCCCCCCCCAGCAGAAAGGGACCTGAAAAGAAATCTTCGGGGAAATGTCAGATTTCTTGGGTGAGGACGTCAACCGAGTCCAGCACTCTCCCGCAAGCCCAGCCTCTGCGAAGCCAGACCTGCTGCACTTCCCCGGCTCCCGACGCCCCGCACGCCGGGACCCACCGCCCCTCGGCCCCCGGAGAAGCGCTCGGGCTCCGGGCAGCACCTCCAGCGCAGGGCGCCAGCTCTCGGGCTGCGGGCGAACTTGAAGTAGGAGGCGCCGGGGCCTCTGATCACAGAAGACTCGCAGGTTCCGGGGCTCCCGAGGCCCCACCTGAGACCCTCAGCCCCGGGGGCGCGGGACCCGGTGAGCGCGCGGGGGCCCGGCCGCGGGCAAGGGCGGGGCTGGGACTCACGCTGCCCCACGCGGGAGGGGCGGGGCGGGGCGGGGCGCGGGGGGGAGAAGGAGCCCCACCGACCCAGCCCCGCAAGGGGCCGAGCCCGCCGGCGGGACGCATGCGCGCTGCCAAGGGCCCCCGCTCCCTCCCCGCCCACCGCTGCCTCCGCCTCCCGCCTCCGCCTCCCGCCTCCCCGGCATCCTCGCCCGGTCGCTCTCTCCTCGCCCGCCGGGTGCTGAAGTTGGACGGATGGCAGCGAACGGGCTGCGCTAGCGGACCGAGCCGCCCCGCCTCGCGCTCCCCGGAGCTCCCCGCGCGCTGCCCGCAGCTCCAGGCGCCGCCCGGGTAAGACGTTCCCTCCGGAGCCGGGTGGCGCTAAAGTAAATGACAGCAAAATGTCTGCTGTGCGCCAGTGGATGCATTTTTTTGTAAAGGTGGTGGAGGGGGGAGATGGAGGCAAGAGGGGGGCGGAGAGTGCCCGTGCCGCTGCCCCGGCGCGGGAGGCCGCCGCGCGGGGGTCTGTGTCCGCCGCGCCCGGGCGAGGAGCGGGGGCCGCGCCGCAGGTCGGGAAGTTGGATCCCGCTCGCCGCCGCCTCCCCCCGCTCACCCTCACCCCCGGTGCTGCGGGGGGCCGGGCCCGCGTCCTGCCCGCCCTGGGAGCCCTCGGCGGGGTCCCTAGAGGGCAGCGGGGCGGGCTTCCTCGGCCCCCGGACGGGAGGGCCGGGCCGCGGGCGCGGGGCGCGGGGTCCTGCGGGAGGCTGCTGGTTGGCGGTTAGCGAAGCGAATGGGAAATTCACAGCGTCCGAGCGCCCGGCCCCCTGGGGCGGTATTTTTTTTTTCTCTTCCTTCCCTTTGCTCTCTCCGCCTTTGGGGAAATGCACGTTTAGGTGAGGAGGGTGCAGAAGGGAGGTTGCCGAGACGCGTCCACCCCGAGCGTCCGGCATCCGTGCGCCCAGGGGCTGGAGGGTCTTTGTTCCTTCCCCGCCTCGGAGCGCAGCGCTGGGAGAAGGGAGCGCCTGTGCGCTGCGCTCGGGGTGGGTTCCCCGCCGCCCGGGCACCGGGAGGAGGAACGCCCACCCAGCGCCAGCCGCTGCCGGGCTGTGGGTGATGGCAAGCCCTCCTCCTACCGAGGGATCGCCGCTTCCTAGCTGCCTCCTCGCCAGCCGCCCTCGCCCTCCGCTCTCCGGGTGCCGCGGCTGAGGCTGGGCGCACACGCCGGCGGCTTCCACCCCTGCTCCCTGCCTCCCGGGCTCCGGGAGAGATGCCGCAGGGAGGGCTCGAGGGAGGCGGAGGGGCCGCGCTGGCCTCGGAAGCCGCTGGTCAGCGATCCCCCCCTCCCCCGCGAGGCTACTGACAGGGCGGCCCACGCCATCCATTCTCCCGGAGGCAGAGCGGGGGTCACCCGGCCTCCAGAGATGCCCACGGTGCCCGGACCCGCCCTGCGCCCTCCGCCCGCAGCCCGCTCACCTGGGACCATCTGAGTCCCTCTGGCAGGGCTGCCCCTGGCTCCTGGCATAGTTTTCCTAACCTCCACGACCCTTTAAAAGCTCCCCTTTTTAAGAGCCGCTGGAAGGCTTGTCTAGAGAACTTTGCAAGCTTCTCGCAGCTGTGTCCATCTTTTTTTAATCGCTGTCCAGCGAGGTGCTTTCCATCGTGGGAAAACTATGGCAAATAACGGGGAGAAAGCTCACAGTGGGGTTCCCGTCCAGAACGAGCTTTTCTCAGACTGGATGTCCTCCGTCCGCATTTCCGGCATTCATTCATGTGGGTTTTGCAGGGCGATGCGTCCTTCGGAAGAAAATAACGTAATTGGAGAAATGAGGAACCATTTTTACTCTTGTAATGGAAAATAATGTTTTCCTCCTGGTTTCGTAGCTGCCAGACGCTCTGTGTGTGTGCATTTTGAAAACTCTGAAACACTTTAAGTAAATACGTGTTTCTAAAGTTCTTTGTAGTAATCGTAGCAGTTATCCCCGAAATGTACATTATAGCACTGAAATCTAATGCAAAGGTGAATGGTATATTCATTAATTCAGGGGATTAGTTAAGTTACTGTTATTAAGTTATTTCTTCTGTTAGCATGAGCTAAAACAGTAACTAGCATACTTGTGGGAGAGTCCATTTGTTCACTATTTTTGTAGTCTTAAAAACTATGTTGAGAGAAACTATGGGAGGGTCATTTATTTGTGACTTTCGGAGGCGAGAAAGCAAAAACCAGTGTTTATTATTACAGAGTAACTGGATGGTATCATTTATTAAATAAGACGAGTCTCCGTGGCAGTGACATCCAATCTCAGAACCATGGACACACATCCTGCTTCTTGAATTTGTAGTCGGAAAACATTACCAAACCACTTGATTCTCAGAACAAAGAACATAACTTGTTGTGCCAATTTCTACCCTCTTTGGCTCCAGTTCCTCAGCTATTCCTTGGTATTAGTCCCCATGGGACAGAATGCACAGGAGCATTAACTTGACCTTATTGTATCAGCCAAAGCTAAGTCCAAATCCATAAACATTCTAGTTGACTTACCTGGTAGCCTACAGTTGCAGAGACAGTGGCCTCCATGTTAGAAGTCAGTCTACCAAGAGACCTGGGTTTTTCTAGCGAAGGAGAAGGTGGGCTTGGACAAAGACTCATGGAACTAAGAGAAATGGGCATCCTCCCACCTGCCCTTCTGCTGGGAACCCTTTTCCCGATAGTCCAGTGAAGACATTGCACCACCCGGAAATGCAGGAGCCAGGACCACTGTATACCCCCAGTGGAGTAGAATAACACTGTGTGAGGTTAAAAAGCATTTATCTTACCTGGTCAGTTTAGGTATGAATGCATTTACTTACAGGTTTAAAATTGGATGACATTTTCAGAGGGATGTCTGGGATCCTCAGAAATATTGTAGGTTCTTGTTTAAACACTAAAACAATCCTTTGGTGTGGGTAGCCATAACTTTTAGGGCTACGTTGATGGATACCTTCTCCTTCCCTATCTCTTTCCATCTCTACGCGTCCCTCAAAGACTTTCCTAACATCCAAAGTCATTTAGACAGTTGTTCCTTCCATTGTGCCAACACCTAGCACAATACCTAGCAAAAGAACACCTGTCTTTCTTAAATGACTTTCTTAAATGAATACATTTTGCACAATTTACAAGGCTCACAAAAGTTTTCCAAAATTTAGGATTATCCTATCTAATAAAGAGGGAATATGCTAGTTTACCCTCATGGTGTCACAAAGATGGCAGTGCCCACAGACAATAAGGAGGGAATATGCTAATTGACTGCCCCACCCTCAAAGATGGCAGCACCCAGTCCCCTCAGTCCCCCAGCCACCCAGGGCCAGCCTGAGGCTCAGGTAACCGGGGCGGCTGAGGCAACAGCGGAGGTGTGATGGGGAGTCGCCTTCCCCTGATCACTAGGTCACCTTCTGCCCCTGAGGGCACCTGGGCTATGAGAGGGAGCAGGCTGGGCTGAGGGCACCCCCCCACCCCCGCCTCCAGTGCATGAATTTTCATGCACCAGGCCTCTAGTATATATATATATATATTTTAAGAATGCTCAAATACACTAGTTTGAGATCTTAAAGATCGTGTTCATGGTCCTATATCTTTTGAGGAAATGGTCTTCAGAATTGTCACTTTGTGAATATGTATAGTATTTTTAGTATAACATTTATTTTGTTGATTTGTTTCCAAATTAGAAAAGCAATAATGTGCTGACTTTAAATCCCCTAGAACCAGTGAAATATTGTATAAACCTGAGAGTTTAAATTACCTGTGGGAGGCATGATGTGATGAACGCTTTGGGTCAAGCTGACCTTAGCTTATGCCCAGGTTCCTTCATTTAATACTTTTGTCACCAAGATCCGGTGAGCCTCAGTTTCTTCAGATATACAATAGAGATAAAGATCTACCTCCTGTCCTAACCCATTTGGCTCAGTGGATAGAGCATCGGCCTGTGGACTGAAAGGTCCCAGGTTCGATTCTGGTCAAGGGCATGTACCTTGGTTGCGGGCATGTCCCCAGTGGGAGGTGTGCAGGAGGCAGCTGATCAATGTTTCTCTCTCATCAATGTTTCTACCTCTCTATCCCTCTCCCTTCCTTTCTGTAAAAATTAATAAAATATATTTTTTAAAAAAATATCCACCTCCTAGCATGTGCCTAGCATGGACGGAGTACTTGTAATTATCCCAACCCCATGCTTTAATAACTGCTATTGAAAATACTGGTAGTTTACCACCAGTTTGTATTCTATGCATAAATAGACCTTAAAAAAAAAAGAGTTAGAATCATATTGTAGAACGTCATACTTGCTTTTTAAAAAATTAACAACACTTTACTGGTGTTTCTCAATAAATTAGAGCTGATATTTTTAATACAATTTAGTGACTGCAAAATAATTCATTTTATGGATGACTTAATTATTTAACCATTCTTTTATTTTTGGATTTTTATTTATTTCCAGTATTCTCTGTTTTAACTGATGTACATCCTTATGCCTATGTTTGGTTTGTATAGCTGTATGGCATTCCTCTCCCCACTCAGCCTGATGCTTAGAACATCTAGTTCTTACCAACATAATATCTTTTTAAAAACCTGTGCTAACTTGATAGGTGAAAACTACATTTTTCAAAATTTTATTTCTTTGGTTACTAAGAATGCTGATTAAAATTTTGACATAAGAAAAACTTACAAGGATGGCTTGTTCAAGTCTTTTGCCCCATTTTTAATTGGTATTCTGCTACATTTTTCTTATTTATTTGAGTGCTAATGTTATCTTTCTCTTTTTTTAAAAAAAAAGCAAAAGAAAACAAAGGAAATGCTTTATGACAAAAAATATGTGTGGCAAAGACTACAGAGTTCATTGTGGCTGAACCAGACTCCAGCTCAGATGGAGCAGAGCAAACATCATCAGAGGCCGGAGATGGACCAGCCATGGGGTCCGGGCTGCTAATGGCGTCCATAGCATACACCCACCCGCCCCGAAGCCTGGGCTCTCCCAGGTGCACAGGTCCTTTCAGAAGCCCAGAATTGCTTCATAGCTGGGGTATGTCATTTTCTGCTTGGGAACCTGTGCACACACATTCACACCTTATTACGACAGCTTGTATGTGAGGAGTTCCCAGATTTTCATGGATTGTTTCTGCCAGTTGTCAATGTTATAGACCTTTTAAGTTTTCTTGAAATAAATGAAATTGAAAGGCAACATGGGAGTACATGGAGGTCCTATAGAGAATTAATTGCAATGTCTCATCAGAATGAAATCAATTACATTTAATTATAAAACCATGTCAGATAAGAATCATATCTCAAATTTTAAGCTGTTGTGAAATTTGAATACTTAAAAGGTAAGAATCTAATCTAGGGTCTTAATGAGGTTCGGGTCTATAGTACCTCACATAACTCAGTACTCTTGTAAGCTCCTCGTCTTGACAGTTTTATTTCCATGACTTTGGACAAATTTGTCCTCAAAAGCTTAAGTATTTAGCTTGAAAACATTATTAAAATCCCTTAGATGTTAAACTACCTAGAAAGTGTAACATTTTATAATTATTGCTAATTTCGTTTATCCAATATAGTAAAACCCTCAGTAATTCAGAATCAAAAGCCTGGCATTTATAGTGAATGGGAGGCTCCAAGAGAAGCCATGAGTCATGGCGGAACACAAAATCTCATTTCAAATAGACCTGGATTTGAGTCCTTGCTCTGCTGTTCGCTAGATGTGCAGGCTTTTTAAATTACATTATGTAAGTGCTTCATACTTGAAATTCTAGCATGAGTAATAAACATCTAAAATCTCTTTAAATTTCGTAAACTTTGTGTCTGATTTTTGAAATGCCTCTGTGTCAATAAACAATTTTATTAGGGACAATGAATGTGTTTCACAAAGCAAATATTGACTTCCGTGTGTTAGGTCACAGGCTTTTCTCAGTATTGCTGATTGGTTATTGAAATACAAAGGTTATAATTCAAGAGCCATGGCATCATGATAAAGCATTCACAACCCAAGGGAAATTATGACATAAATGAAATGAGCAGGTAAATGTTTATTTCATTTCTTCAGTTATCTCAGGTCTTCCTAAAGGCATATTGGGTTAAATTTCGTGCAAAATCTTTTCTAAAAGTTGACAACACTGTCCCTGTTCATTTCTAGACTCGACGAGAAGTGGGAGCTTGTTTTTGGTGTCTTGTGAAAGGCTATCTAATCTAGAGATTTTATGAGCCAATTTTGGTTTGGGGAAGACTACCTCAGGTCCCCCCCTCAACTCCCCTACTTTTGTGAGCTTCAATTAATCAAGACCTACAACTATTCGAAAGTCTGCTGTGTGAAAAGTAGCATTCCACGTGATTTAAGTTAGAGAATGTGAGAAAGACTATGGAAAATTACCCTTGAAAGAAAGAGACTTTGAAAGCAGAAAATGTAATTTGGTTAAAAACAAAACAAACAAACGAACATTTTTTGGATTCAAATAACCAGGATGTAGCCTTAACTTTGTTGAGCCTTGGTATCATCATCTGTTAAATAGAAGACTGTACATGTCTCACCAATGTTGAAGGATTCAATTGTTTAGTCTGTAAAAATACTTCATATATATGCAGTCACTGTGAGAGTGTTAGATATTGTGCTGGAATTAAATAATTAAACCCAAGAAACACTGTGTAGGTGATGTGCTCGAAGGGATTTTAATTTCTTGTTAGTATTTGTCTTAGCTGATGGCCCTTATTCATGTTGAAGTTGCTCTCTGAATGTTTGCGGTGTTATCGTTTTCTGACCAGCTTGTTTAACCGACCAGTCACGTGATTCATTCATAAAAATTCTGAGTCCCTAATATATGCCAGGCTCTGTGATACCATTTGGCACGCAAAATTTAATTATATATGGCCTCTTTCCAAAGGCGTTCACATATCGGCTTCTTCAACTCACTATTATTTTGCTTTTATCTAGTGAGCACTGGTTATTCTAACTTTCCAAGTCATAACTAAATACACCTTGGGGGTAACATGCAGAGATCTCTTTAGAATTTAGCATTTTTCAGGCTAATGGATCTCCAAGTGTAGAGGTCTTTGCCCCTCACAAAGGCTCCTGTGCAGAGAGACTCAGATAAGAGGAAGGGAAAACAGGAAGTGGCTCTGCTGGTGTATGACCTAGCAAGCACCACCACAGGCAAACAACGAAACACCTGTGACAACCCTCGTTGTAAACCCAGCCCAACTCTCACTGCTTTCTCATTACCTCAAAGAAAACACACACACACATGTGCACTGTGCCTTTCCGCCATTATAATTTAAGTTATATTAAAACGTTGGGGTATGGGAAACCAAGGGAAAGAGAGGGAGATACCCCCACCCTTCCTTAGGGGTTCCACAATTCTGATACAATAAAAATATTACAGTTTTCTCCCAATACTAGTGCAGTTTCTTCTTTGATAATAATCTTTTTGTAATATAGTAAACTGAGCAGAAATCCAAAGTACTCTCCCCAGATTATTATTATTATTATTATTAGAGAAAGAAAACCATTTCCACACCTACTTATAATCACTAGCGTGAACTCTACTTCTAGCAACTACCAGATTGATAGTGATATGGGAAGATTAGATATCACTTATAAAGTCAGGGTAAAGACTTCGGTCCTTCCTAGCAAAAGGTTGTGATATACAGTTAATTTGGCTAAATGAATTAACTTGAAGGTAAACCTACCCCTCATTTCAGCCACTAAATTAACTTGCTTGTCATTAAACCACTAGCTGGACTGTTCAGAAATAACTGTACTTGCTAATTTGAGGTATGAACCTATTTCTTCGTTTATTTCTTCCTCTTTGTTTTTTGTGTGTTTTTTTTTTTTTTGAGTTTATTTGAGCCAAACTGTCAGTTACCTCCCAGTTTATTTCTACTCTGCACTACCATACAATACTTCACCTGTGACCTGTGAGGTGAATATGATCAAGACTCACTAGATAACAGCAAAGGAAAACAAACACCTTTTACGAGGGCACTAAAGCACAGACGCGCTATAAAGCAAAACAGTGACCTATATAATTTACAAATTATTATGACTAACTGAATGCTATATTTTGATTGGAGTATTAACTACTCTAACTTAGAACATTAGATACTGCACAGTGAACTGGAGTATTATTCTTTTCCTACCTGTTATATGGGGAAAGCTTCATGCTTGATTTTTCCCTTTCTGTCTTTTTACTAGTAGTAGTATTATTAATATATGTATTATTCCTCATAGATAAATTGAAGAGAGTGTCAATTCTTTTTGTATGTCTAACATTTTACACAAGATAGGTGATTGTGTTATTTTTTTTATAATTTTAGGACAGTTATGTGATTTTTGATCTAAAATTTAAGACATATCAGGAACTCAAATGTTAAATCTCACAGGGAATAATTGCTCTTTTATTCTCTTCTGGTAGTCAGAAATAAACTGGCCTGATAGTCATATTCCAAAGTATGAGTAAATAATATTGGCAATTGTGATTCAAGCTATTGGAACCCATGTTTTCTGTATCTGCTCATCTCCAGTAGTCTGCATTTTTGCTGAAGAAATATCTTGGACTAAATTGCCTTTAGAGAACCCAATATCTAATGACCCACAGATATTTAAATAAATGATGGGTTTAGTTGAAGAATATGTTTGTGTATCATTTTAATGTCAAAAACAAAGAGAAAGAAAAATGCTTGTATACTAGAATTTCCTCCAAAGTTTATGATTTTGAAAAGATGATTTTATGTGTCAATGTCTGAGTGTGTGTGTGTGTCTCCCCATTTTGTTCGTGGGTTGATAGCAGGAAACAACTGACTGATGCCTGAGTAATTATAGCCAAGCGTCTACAAGGAAAAGGTGCACCCTTTAGGGGAGGTTCCAAAGAGATACGAGGAAAAGCCAAGCAAAATGCAGGAAGGCTGGGCTCAGAACACCAGACTATTAGCTTAAAACTCATTATATCTAAAAGTATAGCATCATTCAATACATTATTATATAACTCTGCTGTATTATGTAACCACTTCCAGTTTTAGGAATTCATGTGACCTAATCTTAAGAAGGTAATTTTTTCCCATTAATTCAGTAATTTCATTGACTGAACATCTGAGTAATGCAAGTGGTATTTTGTGAAGTAGAATTTTATTAAATAGATGTTAACTCCAGGAAGCAAAAAAATGTGAAGCACTTTCCTTGACCTGACACAGGTTATGGTAAATAATTGAAAAATCTTGTAGGTGATAATAGGATTCAATCACATTGATTAAAAACAAACAAACAAAAAAAACCCAACTGTTCCAAATATTATTTTAAAGTGTAATGACTCCTAACTTCGTCTTAGATAAAATCTATTTGATTTTTGTGTTGTAAACAGACCTCTGTCTTTTGCTTTAAACTATCAGCCCTGAATAAATGCAGATGCTAAGCTGCGTTTTATTGAGCAGTGAGGCAGTTCAATGACTAAATGTCTAAATTATTTATTTTATTAAGACTTTGCCCTGGCCGGTGGTTAGAGCATCGACCCTCAGATCAAAAGGTGCCCTAGGTTTCAGGTCCCAACTCTGGCCCAGGTCCGGTGCGACATTTCTCTCTCCTCTTTTCCCCTCCCTCCCTCTCTTTCACTCTCTCTAAAAATCAATGGAAAAAAAATATCCTTGGCCCAGCCAGTGTTTCTCAGTGGTTGAACATCAACCTATGAACCAGGAGGTCATGATTTGATTCCCTGTCAGGACACATGCCCTGGTTGCAGGCTCAATCCCCAGTAGGGGGCATGCAGGAGGCAGCCAATCAATGATTCTCTCTAATCATGAATGTTTCTATCGCTCCCTCTCCCTTCCTCTCTGAAATCAATAAAAATATTTTTTTTAAAAAAAGGAAAACAATATCCTTGGGTGAGGATTAACATCAGCAACAAAAAAGAATGACATGTACGTGTGGAGAAGCTTGTCTGCTAATTGTCACTGAGATTTGTTTTTTAAGGGAAGGTAGATTATTGCTTAGCGAGGTCACTGAAAGTAGTCATTCAGTGAAGTTGCTGATTCCAACCAAAACCAAGGTTGGCTCTTGGTATGTTGGCCTCTCACCACTGGCCCCAGGAGAGTTCTAGTCTGGTTAGACCTCAGGGAAAAAGCAGGTCCTGTGCCTGAGCGCAGAGTTCAGAGGGTACAATCCAAAAAATTAAGTTAGGGGCGAGAGAAGTAATGGAAGGAGAGAGCGATCTTTTTGGTGCTTCTGTAAATATGGCCTGTTGGTCTGATTTCTCAAGTGTTTGCATTAGATTTCCAAGTTTTCTCCATCACCTCTTTTGTTTCCTACTTTCTCCTTCATCATTAATGCGACTCCCTGGAGCCCTACTCTGTAACTGGGAAGAGTAAAATTAAATAAGACATAGCCAAGGCTTCAGGAACCTGAAAGCTAATTGAAGAAAGAAAATAGGTGTATAAATTGCTATTACTATTCTAGGAGAAACAATAAAATGCTGTGAGAATCCAGGAACTTCAGATGCATTGTAGATGGTCAGGTCTAGCACAAGTTTCATAGAGCTTATGACATTTTCTCAAATTATTGAAACATAGAAATTTGACAGGCAAAAAAAAAAAAAAGTCTTCCAGGCTCAAGGACAGTGTAAATAAAGGCATAGAACGAAGAAAATTCAAAAAAAAATACTTTGTGGCATCGTTTTCCAGGAAGAGATAACACATCTAGGAAATCCTTGGGATGATAAGGCCAGAAAGGACACAGAAAGGTGGACAAAACAGATGCAGAGGCATAGAAGCATGAGACAGACTAAAGACTCTCAAGGGGAGATGGGGGCAGGAGGTGTGGAGGTGGGTGGGGAGAGATTAGCCAAAGAATATGTATGCATATATATATAATCCATGGATACAGACAATAGTGTGGGAAAGGAGGGGGGCGGGATGGGGGAGGCGGGATGGATGGAGGGAAAAGGGAAACATCTGTAATACTTTCAACAATAAAGGTAAATTTTAAATAATAATTAAAAAATAACCCAGACTAATAAAAATAAAGAGAGAAAGTATTAACAGTACTGTGTGTGTATGTATGTGTGTGTGTATGTAAATATATATATATATATATATATATATATATATATATATATATATATAATATAGGTGAATAGCTAGAATTTCCATTGGCAGTCATGGAGAGCCATGCATGCTATGTCGGTAGGGATTGTAACCTGAGAGCAGTACTCCCTCAGTTCTGTGCAGTAGGGGGCCAGGTTGGGGGCAGGAACAGAATTTCAGCTGTCAGGCATGTCAGGTGAATACAGATGCTGTGAAAAATCAGGAGAAACCAAACTGATGAAGAGGTTAGGGAAGAAATAGGCTGAGTTCAGTTTGGGAAACAGTTTACCCCTCCCTCAGAGTTCTAGAAGATGCTCAGTAGGCTGTCATTCAAAAGCCTAGATGATTTCATAGAAAGCAACAGGTGTGATTTTAGATTCTGTTAACAGAAGCACACCGTATCTAGAATAAGTCAGTGACCGTTTTGTTCTATTCTGCATAGTCAAACCATACATGGAATGTTCATTTGAGCTTCGTTGGGTTTTTGGGGTTGTTTTGTTTTTTTTCTAGACACCAGGGTAAGAAGTTTTCAATACAGATGGTAAACTTACCAAAAAAACCCCAACAATTCATAGCAGAAATGATTGGAGGAATTTGTACTTTCTTAACCTGGAATAGAATCAGTTCCTTTAAAGAATATGAGAGCTTCACCACATGCAGAAGGACCGTGTGAAATAATTAGACTAATATTAAGTTGTCCCAGTGTTATAATGGTAGTAATAAAACTACATGGCAGGCTTGTGGGAGATAATATGGGCAATGCCTGTGGTACATATTTGGCATTTAGTGTGTCTCAGCTCTTATCCTTCCTCATAGGAGCATTAAAACCAGTGGGCACATGTCATAGAGATAGATTTTGCCGTTCTATTGGAAATAAGTGTTTAATACTCAGTGCTGGCTAGCTAGATGGGCTTCCTTGAAAGGTGGTAAATTTGCAGTCAAACACTTGGTGGACAAGCACTTGACATGGATGGTGTGGGGGAGTTTAAGGACTGGGAGGGTAAAGAACGTGAAGACCTCATCCTAACTCTGAACTTCAAATGGTTCCAGGGAATTTGGAATGCAAACTCAAGAGACAGGCTGGGGCTGGAAATAAAACTTGAAAATCTTTTCCCGAGAGGTGATAGTGGAAGGTGGTTGCCAAAGGAAAAAGTGTAGAGAGCACCGCGGGCCTAGAATAGAATCCTGGGCATGTGGGAAAAGAAGGAAACTCAACTACGTTATATGAATGCAGAGACTGTGTATGCCCTGAGACCACGGAAGTGTTGTTTTTCACCAATTTTATTCATATGTACATTAATTTTCCAGAAAATATTGGAGAAGGGAGACAGATTTAAGACAGGAGAGCAGCTAAGCTTTGCCATGTGGCAAAGAGGTGAGCATAGGACCAAGGCAACACACTGGATTTTGCAATGAGGAAGTTACTTGTGATTGTCTAGAAAGCACTCATGATTAATGATTTACACATCACCTATTCCCAGAGGGATGGGGCAGCTTAATAAAAGCACTCTCCACACAGGGCAATGAAAATGAAACAAAATAAAGATAAGAAGCCACAGACAGAAATAAATGGGGGCGGGCGGGGAGGGGGAGGTGAACATGGCACAAACCATGGATGGGATTGTTATTGTAGCAGGAGCGCTACATTTTAGCTCTGGGGTTCCAGCAGCCAGAATAAAAGGGTTACAGGACCTGTTACTTACCATCCATAGGTTCATGAAAGGAGACAGGTTTGCAGAAGAGTTTTTGTTTCTTGGAACTAAATTCTATGGAGTGTAGCCCATGGGTTCTTAGATAAGGAAGGTGACATA
Organism: Murina feae; assembly: GCA_004026665.1. Lineage (NCBI taxonomy): Eukaryota > Metazoa > Chordata > Mammalia > Chiroptera > Vespertilionidae > Murina > Murina feae. The sequence continues at coordinate 31,772 of PVJC01001863.1, forward strand.
CTAGACAATGGGGTCAACAGTGATCCTGTGAATTCCCAGACTTGCTTTGAATTGCTTTTTCTTTCTGAAGCCCTTGAAGGTCAAGTGCGAAGTATTGAAATGAAGTCTGTGATCATTTCAGACTAGTTGAGCATCTGAACACCGCTGAGACTGAAAACTCAGCATATAAGACAGCCTGAGTGAGGAGGATATACTTGGCAGAAGATTCCAGGGTCACGCCAGGAACTCAGGGCAGAGAGGGCACCAAGAACCTTGCAACCTCAGGTCCTTTGCACTTGCTACTTCCTCTGCCTAAAAACTTTCCCCCCGGATCATTCCTGTCTTTTAAATTTCAGCTCAGATGTTACCTTTCCATAGAGATATTTTCTGGACTCTGCCTAATACTGTCCCTTCTTTATCCATCCACCTCAATGTGTCATTATTCTCTAACAATAATGTTTTATTGAATTCATAGCATTTACTGCTCTGTTAAATTATTTTATTTATTATCAGTGTCCCTCCTCCCACATGAAAACTAGTACACCAAACAATGCCAGGAGCAAAGTAGGTGCTCAGCATGTTTAAGGAATGAATAGTTTTTGTATGGGGAAGAGCTTAGCTCAATATCCATGTGATAACTAAACACCTGGTTGTGCTGGGGATTGAGTTAAGTTCTCCCTAAAATGTTAGCTGAGCAGAGGTTGAAGATTCATGAAAAAATTCATACTGGGAATTTAAAACCATTGGGGTTTGGAAGAAGAGCATAGATTCTCCGTACATTTTCCTTTTCACTCACAAGAGCAGGGGTACTAATATGAATGGTAAGTTTGTGAATATTCATGAGCAGGTTTCTAAGGGGTGGAGCCTAAGTGGGAAGAGTAGAGAGGGCCCTACATTGTGACAAAGTCCCTTTCCTCTCCTTCGGAAATTTTGTTTCTTATTACCCATTAAATGTTGGAACATAGCTATTTTAATATAAATAATGTCACAGGACACATTCTAAGAAGAATTTGCTCTCAGATGCAAGTCCTTTTATGATCGATCCCTCCTGGCAGCTAACAAAGAAACCCCTATTGTGTTGAAATGTGTATGTGCACAAGTGAGTATGCCTGTATGTTGGTGGTAAGAACTGCATCCAAATGGCCTGCAATCTAAATCAAATCACTAACACATCCATAGGAAAGTGGAGGTACTAGATGAGAGAATACCCTTCAAGATGGAGAGGAAATGAACAGTGGTATGAGACTGGAGCCAGGAGTAGGTGAGCCAGAGGCTACTGGGTGTAGAATGGTTGTTGAACAAACTATGGGGAGGTGAGGACTCTGTAACAGAGTAGAGGTAATATCAGCCTCAGTTGGAGAACAAAGCCAAGAAAAGCTTTTGTTAGACATTTATTTCAGGTTTAGGGAAAACTCATTATTGGTAATGAGATGCAGACTTATCAATGGAGAGATTCAGGAAAAATGCCATGGAATTAGTACCAATTGTATTCACTCTTGAGAAATTGTACGTGTCTTTATCAAAATTAAAACCAATATTAGAAAAAAGCATATACTATTTATTTTTTTATTAATTCATTCATTCATTCACTTATTTTAGGTTGGACCTGGTGCTTGGGAGAAATTTTGATTAATTAGGCCCTATTGTGGGCTTTGCCTGCAGACTTCAGGATACAAGTTAGCAGTTCAGAGATAGTGGAATTTCCCCAAGGCTATGGACAGGTAAGGCGTTTTAGAACCATTCAGCATCGTAAGCTCTAAAGGAACCTTGAAATCATCTGAGTCCACAAAATAATGGGTCCTTTTTTCCCTCACCTCCTCATTATTAACATTTTAACTCATTGCCAGAAGAGAGATGTCTTGGGAAAAATATACAAATTGGGGTTTTTCTGTTAACTGTACTGGAAGCATCCAAAATGACAAAACGTGTTTTCCGATTAGAAGGAGACAAAACAAAAAATAATTTGGTTCTCCTTCTATGCTGAATGAGGAGATCTGGTCATAATATTAACTGAATTACTTGTCGGATGGCCTATGTTTGGTGGTTAAAACAAACCAGAAAAATAAAAAGAAAAAAACTCTCCTGATTAAATTGTGTTACATTGTGCCACAAGAGGATGTGCTATCTAATGCGTCCCTTTGTGTAATGGGCAAAAAAGTAAGTTGCCAAAGTTTCAACCTGGTAAGAACGCAAGTTTAAAAAATGGAAGTGAGCCTTAAAAAGCAAAGTAACCGCCTCACTCCTCGCTGGAAAAGCAATCTTTGAATTCAAGGTGAAATAAGGTAGATTTTTATATGCTCATTCTCTTATTTAAAGGATGAATAGTGAACTGTCATTCAAAATAAGGGGGTAAACTGGAAATTGAAGTGCAGATAACAAAAATGAAAGAAAGAAATCAGTGTTTAATGGCAAATCTTTCAAATCACAAAGCAAAAACTCAATTCATAATGTGATGTTTTATTGTTTGTGTCTAATGTTCCACTGTACTTGGCTTTTATAGCAATGATCTGGGAATGAGAATAAGTGATTTGGAGAACAGTTGTAAGTTAAAGGGCTTCATGCTGACAGAGATAGAATTTTTGTGTGTGGTGTATCCAGTGAAACTGCTCTTTTAACAAACACTTACTGAGCATTTGTGCCTGGCGCTGTTCAGGGAGATTCCGACTTATTGAAGACAAAACAAAAATACCTCCTTCCATGAAACATCTATGTTTGATCATTGTTTTTTTGTTTGTTTGTTTGTTTGTTTTAATTGGCTCCTAGAGGGACTACCTTTGTAAAGCATTTAGGGTCCTTCGAAAAGCCCGCTATTGAAGATGTGTTTATGTAGCATCCAAATTTCTGGACACAAAGGCGAGAAGTGGGCTCATTTGTCTTAGGCTAGAAATATGACTTCCCTCCAGTAATTTCCCAGGAATGAGCACCTGTTTTATCTTCATCCCTTAGCTGTTTTATGCATTTGCCTGCCAAACTTGCTTCCTTTTCCTCGTAATCTAGGCCCTGAGGTACATTTCTGAGAATTTAGAGCACAATTAACAGAAAATTGAGATCGAATTTAACAGAGGTAGAAAACCAAAGGGAGTGTGTTCCTGAAATGCATATTTAGGCAGTAAGATAGGAAAGTGGTTTTATTGCATCTAAGCCCTTGGGTGGGGGGGGGGGGAATTGGGTATGGAAGCTGTATGCCGTGCAGAGTCAGAAAGGGAGTGAAATTAATGAAAATGAAGGAAGCTGTAGAAGGGAAGAGGCAGAGGCGGCTTAAAACTACAAGGAAGGAAGGAAGGAAGGACATGGTCCTCTTTTTGTTGTTGTTTTTGACAGGCGTTTAGCAGTTTGCCCTGAAACTGACGTGAGCTCCGAGTTTCCGATTATATTATAAGAGAAACAATATTTTCTGAAAGAACTCATCTGGAGTGATCTGAGCTGCCATTTTACCTGTGATCTATCTTGGTTCATAATGACATGTACAGAGCACAGGATGGCGTTGTTTTCAAGGGTGGCATTGAAGCAAGAAATTATGAATTATCAGAGCTGCTAGGGATTCAGTTGTTGCCAAGGGGAAATGTAGGGGAGAGATGTGAATGTATTTCAGGAAAACACATAACTGTAGCTAATGTTCTGGTTTGTATTTTTTTTTCCATGATGGACTTGAAAAGACATTACAAGTATTCCACCACCACAGGCAATCATTTCAGAATAAGCCAAGCAGTTGATATTTTTACAGCTGAGTCTTTTAAATATTAATTTTTAAGTTATATATTATTTGGATGGAGTTAAAACTCTGATTATTATTGTGTCTGATAGGCTAGAAAATACAGGGTAGACTAAAAGTTTATTTTGTTTTATACAAACAGTATGAAAAATTCATTATAGAATTTATTTAGTTCAAATTAAAAGAATAATAAATGCTTCCTGGTGAAGGGAATCAATTTAGATAAAACGTTAAACTTGTTTTTTGACACTTAAAATGTAACTATGATATGTGTTTAGAAAAAGCATAGCGCAGCGGTCATGCATACTAAACTACTAAAATGTCTGTTTCATTTTGAGATGGGATTCAGGAGAGCTGAGTTCTAACTAGAACTGTCAAGCTGCCCAGCAGCAACCAAGTGTAGTCATGTGAGATTACTAGCAATACCATCGGGACATTTATGGCTACTACTACTAGTCACCAAGGTTGCTAATCTCAGTGGGCCTGGATGCCTTCTGAAACAGTGAATTCTCTTTCTGAAAGGAGGATTTCAGACGCAGACTCCTCAGCGTCCAAGGACCGTTCTCTTCATCCTTCTTCCACTGCTCTCCTTCTTACAAAGCCCCATGTAGTTACTCTGCCACTTCTGTGCCTTTGTTCATATTTTTTTCTGCCCAGAATGCTGTCTGTGTTTCCTTCCCTTCTCTATTCTAAATCCTGACCATCTTTTAGGTCTAAGTTAAAGCCCTTAAGTCCTTCAAGGATCTTCATCTGGCCACTTCCTAGTGACCCCTCCTTCCACGGAAATTGCCTGCATCAGAACAATGATACTTGTTTCCTTTCATTTCCTGGGAATGAAACTTTTTCCTTCCCATATTCTTAGGAAAGGATGGCATCTACACATGGTGGTCCCCCATGCTGGACCACCAGCAGTCAACCGTGACCCACCTCTCACTCTCACCCTGCACACCGAATCTTTCCCTAACCTAGGCTTGGTCTACCACTTGGGTACTTCTTATCTCTACCCCATTTTTCCATTTCTCCTCTTCCAGTTTACCATCATCATTTTGCCTGGACTATTGTAACAGCCTCCTTGACTTCATTCTCACTTCACTCCACCTGTCCTTCACAATGGTGGCGGCAGAATGACCAAGCATGTGAGTCCGGATGCTTTTCTTAAAATATCCAGTACTGATTATAGGACTTGAATACATGTTTATTTATTAGCTGTCTATTAATCTGGAAGCTAACCTATCAACACTCTCTAATTAGGTCATGTTTTATAAAACAATAACAAAGTAGACACAGAGTAACATCTGTTTGCCAGGTAGTCTAAGACTAAATTGGACTGATGATGTAGACATGCATGGAATGCCTAGGACAGGTTCATTAAAGTTGACCAGATTCCAAATTCCATGAGGCTACTCTGACCAAGGTTAACGTTTTGCTCTATCCCAGTCTTTACATTGGCCTACGAGGCCCTGTGTGATATGTCCACATACCCACTTCAGCCCCTGCCCCCAGTAGTTATCTGACCTCTTAGCTGTTCCTGCAATAGGCCAGATCATTACCAATTCAGGTCCTGTGTTCTTCTGCCTGGAATGTTCTTGTCACAGCTATCCATGTGGCTCACTTCTTTATTGCCTTTATCTCGGCTCAAATGTCACACCTTTTCAGGGACACCTTCCTTGACCATTATTTAAAATTGCAAGCTCCTCCTTTCTACCCTGTCCTACCTTGTTTTTCTCTATAGAAATTAGAAGTTCCATGTGATTTTTATGTTCTATTCACTACTCTAACCCCTGTACTGAAACAACCTACATCAAAGTAGCCATTCAGTAATTCAGTGAATAAATCAATGAATTCATCTGACATGTGCAACATCTCTTCTTATATATCCAATATATTTCTCTCTGAATAATCTTTAAGTCTGTGGTCTAATTTCAAGCCTGGTAGCTGGTTAATGTCTTACCTTAGTCAAACATGGTTTGCATTAAGAGTCATTTATCTTGGGTTTCACTCCTGACTCTGACACTTTCTAATTATGTGACCTTGAGTGAGTCATTCTATCTTCCTGAGTCCAGTTTTTCTCATTTGCAAAACAGGGCTAATGATACCTAGCAGATTACTAGGAATCTGACAAACACTACAGCTATAAATTTCTATAAATATGTTAGTTGGTACCTATTTTTATTTCTTATCTGTACAAGAAACTGAAGAACCCACATTGCATCATGAAGAGTTTGAATATAATAGTCAAGCAAATATACACTTGAGTTCATTCTGTCTTTACTTATTAGCTATATGACCCTGAGAAACTTAATTTACCTCCTTTTTTACAAATAAGGAACAAATTTCATCTCAGAACTGATCAAAATTCTGAATGAGGTTAGAATGTATTATTTTAACAAATCCATGACACACACCTTTTTCACCTTTTAATGTTTCAGAAATCAGTAGGCACTTTACAATCAATGATGTCTTCTGTTAAGTGAAAAGTGGTATCTACTTCCAACTTTTGTATGTGACACAGGATGGTAATTATCATTCAGAATCTCTCAGGTCATTCTCACAATCATAAGACATTTTCCTCTCTTCCGTTGGGGGAAAAAAAGTGGCTTTCAATGAATAATAATAAGGTGGTGAATTGTGCCTTAATAGTTTAATAGCCATATATTTTGGCTGGTTGTCTTTAAAACATGTTTTTCCAATTTTACCTCAAAGAAAAGTTAGACATGTTGTTAAAACATTAGCCATGAAGTCACTCCTCAGTTTATTTCCTTGTTAAAGAGGAGGGCACTCTTTTTCTAGGTTCCCCTCCCTGTGTCTTCATTCTAGTTTGGGTAATACTTTCTCTTCTCTTTGGTGTGGTCATGGGGGACAAGAATAGAAGAATACCCTGGCAACCGCAGCAACCACACTTTAGCAGAACACAGTTGCTAGGAGCAAGGGGTAGTAGCTTCACTCAAGAGGTCACGTGGCTCTGCCATCCCAGAGGAGCTAGTGAGCTGTGGCAGAAATCCACAGCCTGGGGCAGCATGCTGCACCCCACCTTGTGCGGAAGGGTTTGGGAGTATAAATATCCTATCTTGCCTGCCACCAACGGGTGGTAATGTATGATGGCCCTTTTAAAATAAAATAGGAACACAAAGGGAATTAAAAAGTTATTACTAAAGGTGTCATCATAAAGGTATGTAACATTTCAGCCCATGATTCCTTAAACACTCACCAATTAAACTGAGGCTACTAATGCAGTGTTACTCTGCTGTGACAGCCTCCTATACATCTTGTGGTTTGTTACCGTTTTCTGGTTTTCGGTTAAAAGAATTGGATAAAAGTAACTAAAGAATGCTATATGGGTTATTGCAAGAAATGCAACACTCATCACCATATTCTTTGTTCACTGAACTATAAAAATTCTGAGAAGGATGTTCTTAGCTTCCACAATGACTTTCCGTAGAGACTCATCGAACAATTCATGTTACTCATTCAACAATTATACGAGTAGTTGAGATTCTACAAAGTGCCAGCCACTGAGTATCAGGGCGATGGCTAAAACTAAATGTTTTAGGATCGAATACACCCTGACAATAGAATGCCTAATGTTTGCATTGTACTTTTCATTTATTTGAAGAGGGCACCAAAAAGTTTTGGGCTCAGCTCTTATTAGCATTTGAAAGAAAGTAATATTCAGATAATAAATACTTTTTCATTAATTCACATAGGCCAGTCATCTACTGGCACCTGTGATTAGATTCTGCCACACGCACAGAGGGCCTGAAGGAGCACTGAGTCCATCACTGTCTGTGACCTTGTCCGGTTTACAACCACAGGAGTGAGACAGGCAAAAGAAGACGGATGAACTCTCCCAGGATAGTCTTAAGCACACTCATATAGTCATCTGTTCCCCACTCTTTTCATTTTGTGCACAATGGGTCCTGGACAAAGTCTACGACTCACGTATACATCTATTATGTTCTATGTCTACATTTCTCAGAGTAAGGAACGTAGGATTCAGTTCATCTAATTGCAAGGCCTATGTAATTCAGCTACCCTCGTTTTCGCCTCCTCTGAAGAACTGATTAACAGATGGACACTTAGGAAACGCTTATATCTCATGAGCCTATGCCAACTGATTCTTTGATTCTTTTTTTTTCTTTTGATATGAACATTAGAAAATGAGATCACTGGGCTTCCAGTTGAGTGTGCTTCCAAGCCAAAACGGAAAATGGAAATAGGTTATAGAGTGATGTGTCTCTGACTCCAGTTTGGAACTAAAAAACATTATTAGCTTTGACTAGGAAAGACTACAAATTTATATCAAACAAAATGTTCCAGTATAGTTCATCATTCTGCTCCTTTATCATTCAAATCACATCTCTACAATGTAACGACTACGGAACTAGTCTTTCTGTGTGTTCACATATGTTTGTGTATATACACACTCATTATCTTTTCAGTTTTACTTCACTTGGAAGATGTGTGAGATTGGCCAGCGTGCCTCTGGCATGTTCCATTTCCCATCCTCCCGACTGGTGTCCCATCAGACGACATCACTTGGTGTCCACTGTTAGGATTTATTACAGACAGGAGTTGGGTGATAAGCCTTATCACTTCTCTTAGTCAAAGGCTGTAAAGGAGCAGAACGCCTTCAAAGCACAAATGCCAGTCACTGTACTGATGAATTAAATGCCAGAGAATGAGTTTGATATCTTGCTGGTAGTTACCACTTCATAACCACCCACCACCAATATTCACCAAGGATGGCATATTGACCACTAACATCAGTCCTCCCAGTTTCCATTTCCATGGAAATTTTGAAGAAATTTTGAAGAAAATTATGAAGAAATTTTGTTGTTTATGGAAATGACATCTGTCAGTACTTTTAAATCAATAGCATATAATATAGTCACGGGTAGGATAGGATGGGATAGGATAGGCTAGGCTAGGCTAGGCTAGGATAGGATAAGCATGTAATAAAATGGGCATAAATGTTAAAGTTTATAAGACCAGATTGAAATCTTAATTCTAGCGCTTAGAATATGGGAAAACTGCTTAAAACTTTTGGAGCTCAGGTTTTCATTTTAAAGTGAAAAACAAAAGAAAGCAAATTTTAATCTGATAGAATTATAAGGAATATATTAAGTAAAATATCTAGCAATAATGTCTGGTATATATTAATACTTGAACCATTATTTCCATTCCTTTTGCTATCTGAATTCTAATTCTAGGATTCTAGTGAAAGATCAATATGGAGAATTACATCCAAATATAAAAAATTATCTAATAGAAATAAGTTTTTGGAGGAAAGAACAAATAAACTATGACAAATATGATCTTAGTATTGCCTCTTACACTAACAATATATAATGTCTACAAGAAGAATGTGGTCATGTATTGCACATAAATAAAAGCATTTCATCTTTAAATATTTAAGTTGTGTCATATTACCTTCACATAAAATTTTGATTAATCAGAACACTCAGGGAATAGAGCTACTAGGTCAGTGATCCACCAGGTTAATTAAGGCTCAACAAGTCTTAATTTCTCGGGGAAAATTCTTGTCAAATTGAAAATGCATTGATTCACTTTTCTGCCCCATCAAGAGAATTTCCTGAATGTAGTCTTTGATTTGGAAACTTGGAGGATCTTGAAAATATTATTAAAACTAGTTTTCACTTGAAGGACTATAGATTCAAAGAGAAGAAGCTGAAAGTGAAGTTGCCAAGTTATGTTTGAAGCAGCCATAAGTCCTTTCATACATATTTTTTCATTTAATTCTCTCAACCACTCTAAGAGATATCATTCCTCTTGTGGAGTAGTAATTGTATAGATAAGGACACTGATGTTAGTGAATTTGGGTAATATACTCGCTGTTATGGAGGTAGTGAGTGGCTCCAACAGAATTCTAAAGAAGTGCTTCTGATTGAAAAGCCGAACCTCTCTTTTTCCCCCTCTCCAACACTTTCTTCTTGTTCTTCACAAGCTACTCATGAAATCCAAACTCACTTGGATTCCAGGAAGAGAGGATCTTAGTACAAGGCATACTTCCACTAGGACGGACAGGGCATCCTTTTTAATTTATGAATACATTTTAAAAAAGAGTTTTTCTCATAGTTATGCTTCTCTAATAATAGCAGGGTAGAAAAATAATTCAAATTGAGTCAGTATTATACTTATTCGAACTTCATTTTCCCCCCAGAGGTATTTAAAATTTAGTCCAAATTTTCTCCACTCAATCTTTTCTTTATAAGATTAAAAGTTCTGCCCTAACCAGTTTGGTTCAGTGGATAGAGCGTCAGCCCTAACCAGTTTGGTTCAGTGGACTCAAGGGTCCTAGGTTTGATTCCCGTCAAGGGCATGTATCTTGGTTGCAGGCACATCCCCAGTAGGGAGTGTGCAGGAGGCAGCTGATTGATGTTTCTAACTCTATATCCCTCTCCCTCTCTGTAAAAAACTCAATAATATATATATATATATTAAATATATATATATAAATATATAAATATATATATATAAATATATATATATATATTAAAAAGATTAAAAGTTCTGAAAGTAACTAAATTTAAATCAATAAATATTTAATTTTTTTTTAAAGGAGACAAAGTCACTTTTCACAAACTGCTAGAAGAGAAAAAAGAAAGAAAGGTATGAAAGTCTTGGCTTCATTTAAAAGGTGAGCAAGGGCCCCCGCCGGTTTGCTCCATGAATAGAGCATCAGCCTGCATACTGGAGGGTCCAGAGTTTGATTCTGGTCAAGGGCACATGCCCCGGTTGTGGGCTCAATCCTCAATAAGGGGCGTGTAGGAGGCAGCTGATCAATGATTCTCTCTCATCACTGATGTTTCTATCTCTCCCTCTCCCTTCTTCTCTGAAATCAATTAAAAAAGGGGGGGGGGAGTCTAGGGATTACACTTTTATTTCCACTAACTGTAGTGTGTGTGTGTGTGTGTGTGTGTGTGTACGTGTTTATAACTAGTGTGTTCCTTTTCATTCTGCAATCCATTATGTCTAAAATGATCATAGAATTTAGCATCCAAGTCAGTTTCGCTTTAGGAAGTGCAAAGGGGCACTGGCAACATTCACCTTAAGCTAAGAGATGTGAATACGAACGATTCCACGCACATCAGACGGACTTCCTAACAGTGACCCCAAGAAGCTTCCCTCTGGTATTTTAGGCCCGTCTTCCTCTTTCACTCCTCAGTTCATCTCCTTAGAATTATTCCTCGGGACATGATTGCTAGCAATCCTTCTTGCTCGCTGTTGCCCCTTCCGGAACAATCTCTCTCCCTCCTTCCTGAAAATCTCCAAATGTAAACCTTACGCCACTCATGGTTGCTGTCGTCTACCTAACTCCCGCGTCACTCTCCCTCGTTTCTCGCGGGGTTGTGTTCTGGGCACACTGTCACTCTCACAACCTTACTCCTATCCTTAATGATGTTAGAGTTACATCCTAGCATCCCTTCACCTCCTCCTTCCCACTAATCTTGTTCTTTGTCTTATGCTAGACTCTCATTCCCATCTCATGCCTCCTCAAACTGACACAAGATGAAATTCTACAACTCTTCCATAACCTCCATATTGGACATCCCATTATCTGACCTAACCCATATCATTAACTCATCCTTTTCCCACACTGCTGCAATCCTTAGACCACACAGGCACCTAAACTCCGGTAATTCATTGTCCTTCATTCCCTTGTGTCTTCTCACTCCTCCTGAGTGATAAATCTTTTTTAAAATCCATTTGTGCATTGCTATTGTCTAAACCCTACCAGGCACATAATAATTGGTCAATAAACATTTGTTGAATTAAAGAAGAAAAGTATGTAAAGAACGTTTAAACCCACAGGGCTTTTTTTTTTTCCTGCTTTTGCTCTTAAATATCTGACCATTCTCTCATGCCATTATAATACATATTTTTATCAAAAACCACAAGTACCAGCTGAGTAGTTCAGTGCTTTTTCCATAATTTGTCAAGGAACAGATAAGTCATAGTGTCTGTTAAGCTATTCTTAAGTTACAATCCAACAAGAGACTGAGTTGAAGCAGCCATAAAACAAATAGGTTCTAGCCAGTTCCCCTCTTGCCAATGTTATATTTAGAGGATGAAGCACTGTTATAAAGAAGGGGCAGTCTCTACCTTTGGCCATGTTTTTTTTCAGATACTTTTTATCATGTTTCTGAAGTCCTTCAAAAAAAGTTAATTTATCTGAGATAAAGTCAGGCGTTTTCAGTGTTAAGTGAATCAACCTGAACACACGAAGGCCAGTTCTATGACTCTTTTGTTCATCAAATTTAACATGTTAAAATTTTGTAAAGGGACATTTTCCTTGTAGAAAAAATATTCCCAAGTTTTAGGGATAAATATGAAGTAGGCTATCTGTGGTAATAGCCTTTAGCACTAAGAGTCTATGAGCTGCAAGAGACTTGAAAAGATCGTCTGGTTTGATCCTCTTCCTGATATAGATAAGCTCGAGGAAACCCAATGAGATTAAATGGCCGTTTAAGGGTGATAAGGTCACGAACCCACTCTGACACCCAGGATGTCCAGTTTGCAGTGGCTCATGTTCATTGAGTGTCCACGTGGGGAGCAAACTTCCCCAGCATTGCGCATGCATCACAGAATCCTCACCGTACAGTATTCCTGTTGTCCTCCCCATCTTTTCCCAAATAAGGACAGAACCAAGAGAGGCTAATAACATTTCTATATTACACAGCAAGTGAGGGACAGAGCCTGGCTGCAGCCTCTTTGAAGTCCCTTTTCCCCAGAGCTTTAGGCCCTTTTACAACTAACCCTACAGAGGATGTGTCTTCTCCCTGGCCACCTGTTTGTCTCCCCCTCACCATTAATACCTTATTGCAGTGTCACTACTTGGGGCAGCCACTCCAGCCCTCTCCGTTGGATTCCAAAAAGGCTTTGTTCACACCCCCATCAAAGCCCTACTCCTGTGACAGGATGGATTATCTATTTATTGTCTCTTTCTTCTCTCAAGATTGTTGTTAGCTCCATGAAGACTCTTATTTTTCCCTTAGATTTCTGGGACTTAACACTTATAGATAGACGATGTCTAAACCTTGATAGCTGGATGACAATAAGACAAACTGTATGTTTTGGAGAAATGAAGCTGATATATTCAAGTGTTGAAAGCAGTTTGGATCCGAAGTATTGTTTGTAGTTATTTGCAAACCAAGCTATCCGTATTTCTTATAGAATCTAAATAATCAAGTGCCTTCCTATATGGAAAGTTCTGCATCCTTTTCACAAATCAGCAAATAAGAGTAAAATGTAATTAAATCATTTTTTCATAATGTTAATAAATTTGGTTGGAGGAATGGCATTCTGGTAACCAGTTTGAGATTCTTCCTCTAAAGTATTTATTTCAGAGACTCATTTGCAGTAGTTTTAGAAATTTAATTCTATACCTATGTACAATAATGTATATAATTTAAAAGTCTGCTGTACTACAGATTCCGTTATTAAGTGGACAGATGTTCCTAGAGTAAATACATCTGGTATTCAATTTCAAAGTTATTTAGATTGCAGCATTTTCCAGAATGCAAAGTAGGAATATTTAAAATAGTGAACATAACAGCCTACTTCAGAAATGTTTCTCCTGTTTCATTCATGCTGCATTCTTTTTGTTACTTCTATTTTTTATTTAAATATCTGTCACATAGTGGGCAAGATACACCCCCACCTTATATTTCTTTTAACAGACTTTTTCATACAAAAATTCTCCATTATGAAACAAAATGATTTTCTCTCTCCGCTACTGAAGATCTCTAAGTAATTTGTGAGTGATTGAACAAAATTGAATTTCATTACTGTTGTCCACCCCCAGAGAATGTCCCTTAGATTTCTATTTTTTTCCCAAATTATTTAAATTATTTTTCTAAACAAATGTGATGATTATTTGTAATCAAAATTATAAAAGCAGAAAGTAGAATGGTGCTTGTTCAGGGCAGAGGGGAGAGAGAATGTAGAGTTTAATGGACATAGAGTTGTGACTTTGTAAGATGAAAAAAGTTCTGGAAAAGAATTATGATGTGAGTAATACATTACGAATGTATCTAATAACACTGAACTGTACACTTAAAAATTACTATGATAAATTTTATATTAGTGTATTTTACCACAATACAAAATGGGAAAAAATAGTTGTAATAATCACCTCAAAGTCTGTTCACTCTGGAAAAATGTCAACATAAAATAAGAGTTGTCCAATGAGATTTCACCAAAATGTTGGCAGATCTCCATTGAAAACAATTCAAGAGCATGGTGCTCCAATACCAGCCCTGTCACCATCAACTCAATATGCTTACTGAATACTCATTATACTACAGCTTTCTGCTTAGGTCTTAGATGACAATTACTATAAAACACAATATTTACCTCATTGATCACACACTCCATGACAGACACACTAATGAGAACATAGGAATCCCATACACAAAAAATAAATAGCATATCTATGATGTATGAATAAAAATGATATGAATATTCTAAAACATAATGACTCTTTCTGAAATTTCCACAAACACATACCAAATAAATATAAAGCTCTTAATGGACATATCTGAGGTGTTGCATTGCTAATAAAATTGTTATTTTTTAGAGATAAATGCTCATCATTTCTTTAATTATGAAGATTATGTTATAAATAACATAACATATTATATATATATATATATATATATATATATATATATATATATCAGAAAGTAATACTCATCTGTGAATGTGGTAATTAAAAAAAAAGATTTAAAAAATTTTAATTGAACATCCTAATTCAAATATGTTTTACTAGAGGGCTGGTGCACAAAATTCATGCACAGGTAGGGTCCCTAGGCCTGGCCGGCAGTCAGGGCCAATCAGAATCTTCCTTCCCCTGGCTGTCGCTGCCAGCAGGGGCCTTCCTTCATTCCATGACACACCCTGGTGGTCAGCATATGTCATAGCAAGGGGTCAAACTCTCAGTTGGTCAAACTCCCGAGGAGACAATTCCATATTAGCCTTTTATTATATAGGATAGAGATGTAATTTATAACAAAATTGGGTAGTCTTTTGTGAGAAGATATAAAAACCCTTCAATGAAAATATAGGGGCTGGCCAAAGTTTACAGCTGTTTGTATGGAAATAATACAAAGAATATAATAATAAATAGATAATAATATAAAACTGGGTTTCATGTACTCATAACTGTAAACCTACTTTTGCCTACCCCTGTATATGTCTGTGTAAATAAGGAGGAGGAAAGAAAGAAAGAAAGAAAGAAAGAAAGAAAGAAAGAAAGAAAGAAAGAGAAGAAAGATGAAAGAAAGAAGGAAAGGAAGGAAGGAAGGAAGGAAGGAAGGAAGGAAGGAAGGAAGGGTAGAAGGAAGGAAGGAGGGGAGAGGGAGAGAGGGAGGAAAAGAGGAAAAGCTGGGAACATTTTTGAGACTTCTGCCCCTCTCCCATGGATTGCTTATGTAATTGTCAAGTAACCACTATATTTAAAACACTTCAAAGAACTACAGGAATTAAGAATTATTCGGCGAAAGTCTTCTATTTCCTTATAACATGGAACCAGACTTCCTTAATATATTCATTGAATTTCCTATCATCATCTTTGTTTGTTTGTTTTGTATCAAGGTAGCATTCTCTCTCCTGATCCAGAGAGAGTGGACATTTAGTATTCTGAAGCTCTGACAATGTCAGGAGCTGGTCAGTCCATTTTTCCTCCTTTTCTGGTTTTCAAGTGAACGCAAGTCATAGAGGGAAATTGAAACCATAACAGCTTCTCTAACACTTTGTTCCTCAGGGTACTTGGACTAAAAGGATCGTAGTACAGCAAAACAAATCTACGATACAAGTTATATGAGTCATCAGATGATTTTTGTGTAATTCCAAAAACCTCATGCGCTAAATTGTACCGGGATAATTTGTGAGCAATGTTCTGACCTCTAGCATTTCCAAATCTCACTTGACATTGTAGCTTGGAGGCATTTTTTTTTTTAAGTGGACTGTGTCACTTTATGATATCCCAAGTCCATTCTGCCCCAAGCGATGTATAATTGTACATTCTTTATTAAAAGTAAGAATGAATAAAAATGGGGGTGGGGGTCGGTGAAGACAAGGAGCACTCTGACGAAACAACCAAATTAATGGGACGTTACTTGAGAACAAAGATAACAAAATACTGTCATTTCTAGGAGAGAAACATAAGCTAGTGGTTAAGAGCACAGATTCCTGGGCTCACATCTGGCATCTTTATGTTTAGTCTAGAGCAAGTTATATCATTAGCCTTTAATTTAGTTTCCAGTCCTTTATGTGATGGAGTTAAATACTAGTACCTCCTGGTTAGTGTGTTTATAACAATTCAAACATTTAATACTATATCCCATGTGTTTTAAATATTGCCAGTAATGCTTAAGCATTCCGAACTGAAAGAATATAGCCAATCAGGAAGGGACATGTAGGAGTTAAAGTTTCCTTCAAGGTAGCTATAAATATGTGATCCATTACAGTGATTGTGGCATCACTTCTTCCTCTAGAGATCTCTAAACGGGATTCATCATTTCTTTTTAGCATAATTGATGTTCAGGCTGATTTATAAAGTGGGAAATGAAGTCAATGATCACTGGTGCTCTGTTTTACCCTAGTGTTTCGATGGTAATTTTTGTCAAGCTTAGAATTAAATTTCAGATATCCTGTTAATTATAGAATATATTTTTTGAAGCACCCTATCTAAATTTGTCTTTTGTTCTAAAAATCAATTCACATTCAGTAAGGTGAATCATGATGTCATACATTCTGCATACTTTTTTTTTTTTTTTTTTTTTTTTTTTTTTTTTTTTTTTTTTTTTTTTTTTTTTTTTTTTTTTTTTTTTTTAGTATTGTCATTTTCTCCAGGTTGTGGATCAAAAAACACAAAAACAATTTACAATTATCACGGTGCATTTTGGTGACTAAAGCCATTAAAAAAATTATACAATCAATTAGTTTAGTATTAGTTAGGATTAGCTGAAGGCTGGGAGTAAGTAATTATCTTTCAAAGGTTTATTTCTCTCAGACAACACAGACAAACATGGATCCTAAGAATTCTGCTGAATTATCAAGCAAAAAAGTTGGCCAGGTTAAAAGCACAGCCACTGCCTCAACACTCCACTTCCTATGGGACTCCCTCTCAATAAAGTCATGTACACCTGCGCAGTGAGCATGTCATGTTATACGGGCAGGCCAGGTCTGTTTGCTCTGGTTCTGGAAGGTCCGTATCTTGGGCACTTACGTTATTTTGTTCATGAAGTAAATGTGGCTATGAAACTCCAACATAATATTTACTTGTAGGGACGGAGAGAGCCAGAGATTTCGGGAGTGATTTTTTCTTCCATTAGACCTGTGCTACTCAAAGGATAACCCATGGGTTACAGCTGATCTAGGAGCTGACAGTTACTGGTCAGTCACAGGATAGAAGTCAGTGCCGCTTCCCTTATTCGTTTGTCAACCCCTCATCTCAGTGTGGACCAGTAAGAAGCCTTTTACAGACTAGAACTGTGAGAAGCGCTGAGCTAGAATAGTGCAGGTTCAACCCAGTCTGCTAACCTGCCCTTGGTCCCATGTTCGGGTACAGGAGTCTGGCCTTGTCTCTACTGCTCATTTGCTGATGGAATTATCGGCCTTCTTTGTATATTGGTCTTCTCCGTATGAAGAGAATGTGACACCTGATAACCCCTGAGGTCATTTTAGAGCTATAATTCAAATCTGTGCAATGCGCGAGATTAGGTATAGCCATGGCTAGCAAGAGAGAAAAGGCTAAGTAAATTATGGCAGTGAAGTATTATACTATTACAATGATGACTGTGAATACTATATAAGATAGAAACACAATTATCATAAGTGTAACAAACAGTAGGTGCTACACTATTTGCATATATATCCTATGCCACTAGTAAAAATGCCTTACAGAAATGACTTACCATGACATTTTTTAAAACCATAATTTTAAAAGCATTGAGAAACTATCAGGCATGTGCATTGAACTTTTTCTTGCTATGTTATCTACATGTTCATAACACTAGAGGCCCGATGCACAAAAATTTGTGCACTTGGGGGGGTCCCTCAGCCTGGCCTGTACCCTCTCGCAGTCTGGGACCCTTTGGGAGATGTCCACCTGCTGGCTTAGGCCCGCTCCCCAGGGGATCGGGGCTAAGTTGGCAGTCAGACATCCCTCTGGCAGCCCGGGAGCCCTCGGAGGATGTCTGCTTGCCAGCGGGGAGCAGGCCTAAGCTGCAGTCGGACATCCTTAGTGCTGCTGAGGAAGCAAAGAGGCTCCCACCACCACCGCTGTGCTGGCAGCAGTCAGCCTGGATTGTGGCTGAGCAGAGCTCCCCCTTTGGGAGTGCACTGATCACCAGGAGGCAGCTCTTGCATTCAGCATCTGCCCCCTGGTGGTCAGTGTGTGTCATAGTGACCAGTCATTCCTAGTCATTCTGCTGTTAGGGTCAATTTGCATATTATCCTTTTATTATATAGGATAGAGTCCTGGTGCATGGGTGAGGGCCAGCTGGTTTGCCCTGAAGGGTGTCCCAGATCAGGGTGGGGGTCCTGCTGGAGTGCCTGGCCAGCCTAGGTAAGGAGCTGAGGGCCATTTCAAACTGGCCACACCCCCTTCAGGGAGGGGGTTTTTGCTGGGGTGCCTGGCTAGCCTGGGTGAGTGGCTAATGGCTGTTTATAGGCTAACCAAGCCCCCCAGCAGGATCCCTTACCCCTTGAGGGTGTGGCCAGCCTGGGTGAGGGGCTGATGGCTGTTTGCAGGCTGGTCACAGCTCCCAGTCACCCAAGCTCCCAGCAAGGCTGGCTGGAAGCAGGTATCTGAGATTTATTTATCTTCTATAATTGAAACTTTGTTGCCTTGAGTGGAGGCCACAGCTGGCCAGGGCAGACAGAAAGCTTGGCTTCCTCCATCACCGGGGCAACCAAGCCTCCTGCTTGCTCCAGCTCTTTCACTGCCAGCTGACATCTTGGTTGGGTTAATTTGCATATAGTCGCTCTGATTGGCTTGTGGGCGTGGCTTGGCACGTAGTGGAGTGACACCAATTTGCATGTTTCTCTCTTATTAGATTAGATTAGATGGTTATATTGTTCACATATCTAAATGAAAACAGCATATAAATGCATTTAATTATATAATACATCAATGATTTTGAGTCTTTTTCTGTATAGCTCACTGCATGTAACTTCTATATACTCACCATTTGGAATTCCTTAGACATTTTTCAGCTCCTTCTTCTTGCAACAGTTAGAGCTCTTCTAGAACAAACATTCCCAGCCACTCCAAAGTTCCCGAAGCTGTACATTGGACTGTACCTATATAACCTTCTATTACATTAAAGGAGGCACAACATCTCCTAGCTAAAGTGATCTCCACCTGTCCTTTGTCTTACATCCCAGTCTTCTCAGGCATCTTCAATCCCTTTCATCTTTAAAAATAAAACTTCCCTCCTTATCTCTACATCCTTTTCCAGCTTTTCTCCATCATTTCTCTCCCTTAACAACCAGACTTTTTTGAGAGTTGTTTATGCTAGCCAGCTCCTGTCCTGTACCTCTCCTTTGTACCTCACCCTACTCCATCCAGTTAGTTCAACATCTATGACTGTATTAATATAACCCATCTTCTGGTTGCCACTGACCCCCATGTAATTGTCTTGATTTCTGTGTCAATCAGATATAGAATCTACTCTAATATAAAACAGAAAATACATTTGTTAAGGGCCTATAGGTAGCTCACAGATTTCTAAGGGGTCCATGGACACAGTATGTATATCCAGGAGCAAGACCCGATAGGGATGCAATAGGAAAACACTGCTGCTACTTCTGTTCTGGAGCTGTATCCAGACTGGGGTGTGTCTGTGTGTGTGTGAATGTCCATGTTGTGGGTTTGATCCCTAGATTGTGCAGGAAGCAGCCAATCAATGATTCTCTCTCACCATTGATGTTGTGCGCGCGCTCTTTCTCTCTTTCTCCTTTCTCTCTGAAATTAGTAAAACTATATTTTTTTTAAAAAACACACCTTTATCTGGAAAACTATATTACAGATTTTAACATGGTAAAACTAATATTATCTCCTCAAGATAAGCATGCCATTTTATAGTTTGCAGCATCAACAAAGTTAAGTAATTTTAGCTTACAATCTCATATTTTCTTTGTTACAATATGGTTCTTTGAGTTTAAATTTAGGTCATGATGTAGCAGTTCTTATGTTTCAATTCTAGGACCTAAGACTGGAATAATATTTACTGGTTCTGTTTCTTGTTTGTTTCTCCTTCTCTCCTCACCGGTATGGTCCAAGAATTAATGAATCAAGTTCATCAAAGATGAACTAATGGCCTTATGTCCATAAAAACAGACTTGCCATTCTGCTAACTTTTCTTTCTGCAAACTTGTCCGAAGAAAATGGTACATTTGTTAAAATTTTAAAAGAAATAAGATAATATTTAACTCCCATAAATCTGAATATGGCATAGACCTTAAGCTGCTTTTGTTTTACCAAAAGAGAACTTTTGTGAAATCTGTGATGGAAACTGCAATTACCTACCCCCTAAAAACTAATGGAGAAAACTAATTTTCTTAGCTTCATGACATATTCATTGTAAATGAGACATATGCTTTCTTACCATCAAAATTCAAATAAATAAGTAGTGATACGAGCTTTGCTTGGGGGAGATGGAGACTGGAATTTGTAAGGGAGGTTTCCAGAGAGGAGGCTATTTTCAGGTAAAGAACTGCAGAAGTCGCCCTAGCTGGTTGGGCTCATTGGATAGAGTGTCAGCCTGGGGACTGAAGGGTCCTGGGTTCAATTCCAGTCAAGGGCACATGCCCAGGTTTCAGGCTTGATCCCCAGTAGGGGGTATGCAGGAGGCAGCTAATCAATGATTCTCTCTCATTGTTGGCTCTCTCTCCCTCTCCCTTCCTCTCTAAAATCAATAAAAAATATATTTAAAAATATATATGGCCCTAACCAGTTTGGCTCAGTGGATAGAGCATCGGCCTGCAGACTGAAAGGTCCCAGGTTTGATTCCGGTCAAGGGCATGTACCCTGGTTGTTGGCACATCCCCAGTAGGAGGTGTGCAGGGGGCAGCTGATCAATGTTTCTCTCTCATTGGTGTTTCTAACTCTCTATCCCTTGCCCTTCCTCTCTGTAAAAAATCAATAAAATTTATAAAATGTATATATGGTTCAACAGTCATAACCATGTAAAAAGTTATAATGTGAAAATCTGACTTCTAATTGTCCCTATTCCCTCTACTTGATCCTTGTCCACCCTCTAACAGAACCACGATCACATCTGGCTTGTCCTCCTCTTGTCACTTTTTGGTAAAAGTACATAAATATTTATGCAAATATGTATATACTAGGGGCCAGGTGCACAAAAATTTGTGCACTTGGGGGGTTGGTCCCTCAGCCTGGCCTGTGCCCTCTCACAGTCTGGGACCCCTCAGGGGATGCCCATCTGCTAGCATGCCTGGTGAGGGGCTGATGGCTGTTTGCAGGCTGGCCAAGCCCCCCCCAGTGGGGACCCTCACCCCACAGGGGTGTGGCCAGCCTGGGTGAGGGGCTGAGGGCCCTTTTCAGGCTGCCCATAGCTCCCATTGACCCAATGTCCCAGAGAGGCTGGCTGGAATCAAGTTTCTGGGGTTTATTTATCTTCTATAATTGAAACTTTGTTACCTTGAGTGGAGGCCTAGGTAGGCAAAGGAAGCCTCCTGTTTGCTTCAGCTCTGTGTCTTCTGTAATTGAAACATTGTTGCTTGAGCAGAGGCCCATCGGCCTAGTCAGGCAGTTGCAACAGAAGCCTCCTGTTTACTCTAGCTCCATGGCTGCCATCCTCCATCTTAGCTGGGTTAATTTGCATACAGCCGCTCTGATTGGTTGGCAGGCATGGCTTGACTGGTGGGTGTGGCTTAGGTGTCTTGGAGTGATGGTCAATTTGCATATTACTCTTTTATTAGATTAGATATATGTGTGTGTGTGTATCTGTTTCCTTTTATGAACCCACACAAAACATGATTCTGTCTGTCTATTTCCTCATTTAACACAGATATGCTAGGAATTACTTTATGTCAGTCACAGTGACAGTTACTATTTTTACAGGTGCACATAGTTCTCCATTTTATAAATGTGCCCTCTGGCGAGTTTTCCTAACCACTCAGATCCCAGAGACTATCAGTTTACTTAGAAGGACAGAGACAGGAACCCCAAGGCAGCCCCAGTGTTCATCTCAGCAGAAATCCATAGCGCAGTCCAAGCTGGTGAAGGCTCAAAGGCAGTCCAGCAGCCCTTCTTCCACGTGACACACCTCAGGGCAAGAAGATGAGATCTACAGCAGGTGGAGTGGGGGTAGGGAAAGGTGAGGGGGTAGGGCAGCACCATGGCTCTCTGGGAGCCAGTATCTCTTGTAACAACTCCATAGGCATAGTTTTCAGAGTCCCCATAAGGCAAAAGCCTAGTTACAAAAGTCACCATCCTCAGGGAAGGTATTTATAATTTATTTACAATCCCCTCCCCCTCCGCCCCTGCCACCAATCTAGATGCAGTTTACTAACTGCGGGTCATTTCCATCACAGGCAGTATTGCCGGGATATGGTTGAAATCCTATTTTATCAAGTTGCCAGGAGGGCAGTAGTTGGACAGTTAGCCAATCCTCGTGCAGTAGGGAAAAGATGTGATGAACACTTTATCCACAGAATGTTTCGTAGTTTATCCCACTAGCCCCCATCTTCATGGACATTTTGGTTGCTTCCCATCTTTTTTTTTACTCTAAATTATATTTTAGTGTATGACATGCACGTGTTGTTTCATATGTATAGAGATGAATCTTCACCGTAGATTCTTGAGGTGGGATTGGCTTCATCGGAGTATAAATGTATATGTACTTTTGTTGGATACGGCCAGATTACCTTCCATAAGGGCTGAATGATTTTGTTTTCCCTCTAGTAGTAGATTGAAAGTAGCTCTTTCTCCATTGCTTGGCTGACAGATGTTGCCTAGCTTTTGATTCATAAATCTGATATTTGAAAAGCAGCATAGCAATGTAGTACAATTTTGTATTTCTTTTGTTAAGTGTAAGGTTAAAGTTTGTCTTCTTATGTTAAAGTGCAATTATATATTCTCTTTATTGAACCATATATGTATATCTTTTGTTCATTTTATTCGGGTTTTGCTTCTTTTTTAAAAGAGCTCTTTATTTATGTGGAAATTAACCCTTTAAGCTATAAATTAAAGATTTTCTTCCCCTTTGTCATCATCAGTCTATAGATTGTGCTCATGGTGGTGTTTTTGTTTGTTTTCTGTGTTTTTCTGCCATGAAAATAGTCTTTTATTTTTTTCTAGAATTTGATCATCATTTGCAAGACTTTCCCTTCTCCTGGGTTAAAAGACTTCACACGTATTTTCTTTACTACTTGCATATTTTTAATTTTTGTATCTATGTCTGGAATATATTTAGAGTATATTTTGGTATATATTTGGAAGATTTGATTAATTTTAATCTCTCTCTAAATAGCTATTATTTCTTCTAACACTACTCAAAAGAATCCTTTCATTGTTATTCTATACTAAATTTCCATGTGTTTTTTCTCTTTATGTGGTATCAATATTGAACTAGCTTTACCTGTGAAAGACAAATAAGAATGACATTTTACAAAATAAATCAAATTATTTTCCATTTATTTAAAGCTAGTTAACTTAATTTGATCCATGTAAATAATCTTTCCATAGAGCACTGAATAAAATGCATGAGCTCATTTATTTGTATTGTTACTCACTCATCACTTTGTAAATTCATGTAGTTGAAATCATCAGCCCAATTCTGCTCTCTATTCTGATCAGCTTCCAGGCCGGGCAGGTCATGGCTTCATGCTGAATTCCATATTCAGGGGAGCAGATGGTGGTCCCTGCCTCCCCAAGCTTCTTCTCTCTTAGCAGTGTCTCGAAAAGAGAGCTCAGAGAATGGATCTGGGTTCTTTTCCCAAACTGAGGTTGCTATGTCAAAGGACAACAATCAATCAATCAACCAACCAACCAAAAACCTATCTTTGATACTGGATTGCTGTATGTGCAGAAATTCTTTCTTTTTTCCACTTCTTTTAGAGGGAGGGAGAAGGAGAGAGAAGGAGAGATCAATGATGAGAGAGAATCATTGATCTGCTGCCTCCTCACACCCCCTCCTGGGAATAGAAACCCAGACATGTGCTCTGACCTGGAGTGGATCCCTGACCTCCTGGTTCATGGCTCCATACTCAACCACTGAGCCACACCAGCTAGGCAGTACAAAAATTCTTTCTAAAATGTTACCAATCCGATTAATGATGAAATTAAGGGTTGCTGACAACATCTCATTTGCTAAGGCTAAGGAGGAATTTTTAATAAGTCATATCCTGTTTATAACAGCTTTATGCCTGGTAACTGGGAAGGCAGCCTTTTCTGGCCAATTATAGCATTAAGAAACATTCTTTTTTCCCTCTACTCCACAGTCGTTCTCAATATGGTAACTCGAGAGTTTCAAGGCTTTCTGACATCTATTCTGCTTTTAACAGGGAGTTTTGTTGTGAGGAAGCTGTTGAAAATGAATAGCGCTCTTAAGAACATGTTTTATGTGACAAGTTTAAACAAGGGATGCAGAGCCAAACACAACGAAGGGGATGTGTGATTAGGGGAAATACTAGTCATGCTGAATTGATTTTGTCTGCCTGTTAAAACTCGGAAACACTGACTTTAGCTGTGCTGATTATAGGTAAGTGAGCAGCCAGAAGTAAATTGTTGTACAACAAGCCACTGGAAAAACTATCAGCTATCAGCTTTAAGAAACTGTGTAAATGTATGTCATCAGTGGGGACAGCTCTTTTCTGGGGGTCAGTGGAGCACATTTTCTCCGCAGTAATTTTTATATGCTGGAAAAAAACACTCCTCATTATATTTCAAGAGTGACATGAGACACATCTTAATATTCCTAATACACATCTGCATTCTAACACTCCTCTTGCATTTCATTTCCATCTTATTTTTAGGTCTAGACACTATCTTTGGCCTGTTACGAAGTGCACATAGTAGGAACTTAATATATGTATGTTCGATGATTTTCTGTATTCGTAAATTTTCAATTATAAGTCACAACCTATATGTTTTTAACTTTGGATCAAACCTCTCATAGTTCATATCTAATGGAAACAAAGTACTGTAACTTATTGGTATAATGAACCACCAACAGGTACTTAAATAACTACTGACTCTTCTGATCTCCCTACTGATAGAGAAATTTAGCTGCAATGATTCCAAGTTACTTTGGAAATGTATAGAAGCCTAGCCCATCAGGAGAGATTGACAAAATCCAATAATTACGTGGAACAGAGCAATGCAAGGCATTTTCCCAACAGCATGTGAACTGCTTACACTTTCACCCTCCTGTGCGTGTTAATATTTCCGGCTGCACAGGACAAGCCAATATAATCCGCATTCACTGTTTGGCCTGTGATAGGAGGGCTCTATCTGAGATGCTGCAGATGCAAATAATTCCCTAAGTCCCCTTATCTTCAAAAACTTGTACAGAAAAGGCAAACACATTAAAATAAGTATAATTGACATAAATTGAGAGGTTGCCATGTTCCCATCACCATGCTATTACAAGGGTCTTTTCCTTTAATCTGCACACATCCTGGGGACTAGGTGATGCTATTATCTTCGTTTGTATAATCCCATGACCTAGGGCGCAAGGTGGTTTGGTAACTGGCCCAATGTGTAAGAGGTAGAGCTGTAATTTGAACTCTCAACTACTATATTAAACTATAAAACGCATTTTCTGACCTTTGGTACAGACAGTGAGTATTAGAGCATTGCGACTCATTGTGTGATCACGCGTGAGCCATGTGCTGATGGGCAAAGCCTTTGTTATTGGTCCATGACGAAGTAGGTAATGACACTGAGGCTAAGCAGTTAGAAGTGTTAAAGCAATTTGACAGTAATTTTATGTCTATTAAATTTAATAGCAAAAACTAATTGGGTCTTGTATAGTCCATGGGATCTTTTCATTTTTTTATTTATTTTTATTGTATTTAACCAAAGTATAGCTCCATGGCTGGTTGGAAATTAAAACAAAACAAAACAGTAACACAAGAATAAACAAACTCTGGTCCTTTACCACCAATAGTGCATCCAGAGCGTAAGTGGGGCTGGACAGTATCATAGCTGAAGTAGGAATTATGATGACAAGGAGAATAGCTAATGATCATTGAGTACTTGCTATGTGCTTGTAATTGTGCTGAGTTTCTCTCTCTCTCTGTATGTGTCTCTCTCTCTCTCTACATGTGTGTGTGTGTGTGTGTGTGTATACACACACACACACATATGTACACACATATATACATACTAGAGGCCCGGTGCATGAAATTTGTGCATAGGTAGGGTCCCTAGACCTGGCCAGTGATCAGGGCCTATTGGGGCCTTCCTTCATTCTGTGCCGCCCCCTGGTGGTCAGTGCATGCTATAGTGAGCTATCAAACTCCCAGTCTCTTGATCAAACCCCCGAGGGGACAATTTGCATATTAGCCTTTTATATATATAGATAGATATAGATATATGGATATACAGGTATACATATATACAACATATATGTATATCCATATAAACCGTATATGCAGTACCATAAATATACATATATGTATATCTATATATATAAAAGCTAAGTGACCAACCATATGTCCATCCAACCATCTGACCAACCGGCCAGTACATATAATATGCACTGGCAATTTAAAAGTAAACGTTGACTCACGTATATGTGATATTTGTCCGCATCTGACACTGTGTATATATGTATGTATGTGTGTATACATATCCTATATAATAAAATAGAAACATGCAAATTAACCATCCCTCTGCTATGCTCAAGCCTTGCCCACAAGCCATGCCCACCAGCCAATCAGGAGCAAGTATGCACATTAACCCAACTAAGATGGCAGCAGCCACAGAGCTGGAGTGAGCAGAAGGCTTGGGTTGCCCCAGTGATGGAGGAAGCCAAGCTTCCCACCTGCCCTGGCCGGCCCTAGGCTCCACTCAAGGCCACAAAGTTTCAATTATAGAAGATAAATAAATCCCAGAAAAAAAGAAAGAGAAAAGGAGAGACTGGGAGCTTGGGTCACCAGGAAGTATGGCCAGCCTGAAAATGGCCCTCAGCCCCTCACCCAGGCTGGCCAGGCACCCCAGTAGGGATTCCAACCCTTATCCGGGACACCCTTCAGGGCAAACCAGCTGGCCCACACCCATGCATCAGGCCTCTATCCTATATAATAAAAGGGTAATATGCAAATTGACCCTAACAGCAGAATGACTGGGAATGACTGGTCACTATGACACACACTGACCACCAGGGGCAGATGCTCAGTGCAGGAGCTGCCTCCTGGTAGTCAGTGTGCTCCCTCAGGGGGAGCTCTGCTCAGCCACAAGTCAGGCTAATGGCTGCCAGCACAGCAGTGGTGGCAGGGGCCTCTCCTGCCTCCTCAGCAGCGCTAAGGATGTCCGACTGCAGCTTGGGCCTACTCCCTGCTGGCAAGTGGACATCCCCTGAGCACTCCTGGGCTGCCAGAGAGATGTCTGACTCCCAGCTTAGGCCTGAGCCCCTGGGGAGTGGGGCCATCCAGCAGGTGGACATCCCCCAATGGGTCCCAGACTGCGAGAGGGCTCAGGCCAAGCTGAGGGATCCCCCTCCTCACCCCTGAGTGCACAAAATTTTTGTGCATCGGGCCTCTAGTGTATATATATACACACATATATGCATACTAGAGGCCTGGTGCATACTAGAAGCCCATCTGACACTGGTCTCCTATTTAAATTAATTCAAAAACACTTTCCCGTGATGCCAGCATTTTCAATGACTATTAATAAATCACAAGGACAAGCTCTAGACAGAGAAGGAATATTCCTACCTGAACCCATTTTTGGTCATGGTCAGTTATATGTTGCTTTCTCTCAAGTTCAAAGGGTGTGTGATATCAGAGTTGTAAATACTTCATTACAAGGGAAATTAGTCAAGCACTCTGAAGGGTGTTTTTACTTTTAATGTGGTATACAAGGAGATATTAGAATAAGTTTAATCAATTCATCAGTCATTGCTTTTTATCAATGCTGTTTTTATATCATGTTTTTGTTGTTTTTACATCATATCTTTGGTGTTATATCATGTTATTGTTTATGTATTAATCAATTTATATGTTATTTTCATATACATTCATCTTTCATCTTTGACATTTCTATTATAGAGAAAGGGTGAATAGCAATGTTAACATATTTCTTCTAATTAATTTCCTTTCAATGTGCATGAATCCATGCAACGGGCCACTAGTACATACATGTCTGTATGTGGAGAGAGTTATTTAATATCTCACAACTACTCTAGAATTCTAAGTACCTATTTTTTAAAATATATTTTATTGATTTTTTTTTTTTTACAGAGAGGAAGGGAGAGGGATAGATAGTTAGAAACATCAATGAGAGAGGAACATCAATCAGCTGCCTCCTGCACACCTCCTACTGGGGATGTGCCCGCAACCAAGGTACATGCTCTTGACTGGAATCGGACCTGAGACCCTTCAGTGTGCAGGCCGACGCTCTATCCACTGAGCCAAACCGGTCAGGGCCTGAGTACATATTTATCATGCCTGGTATATTTGATTATGTTCTGGATATTACTGCCAATATCCACTTCCCTCCCAAGAGTTACTCTTTGAAAGAAAACAAAACAAAAACAATAGGATTCCTTATTATAACCACCTAGAGGCCTGGTGCACAAAATTCATGCACAGGTAGGGTCCCTAGGCCTGGCCGGCCATCAGAGCTGATCTGGGCCTTCTGGCTGCTGGCCAGGGCCTTCCTTCATTCTGCGCCACCCCCTGGTGGTCAGCGCACATCATAGCAAGCCACAGAACTCCTGGTCCCCCAGTCGAACTCCCAAGGGGACACTGCATATTGGCCTTTCATATATAGAGATGCTATTCCATGCATATATAAGGGAGGAGAATAATTATGCTTCCCAAACCTACTCCCCCCCCAAAAAAAACAAAAAAAAACAAAACAAAAAACAAAACAACACAACAACCTGTCATTTTACTTCTTAGCCTTTTCTACATTTCAGATAGTACTTAGTGAGATGTGAATAGCATGTCAGGGGCTTCTGGGTAGAGCCTTTATCCCTTCATCTTCGCACACAGCCTTTCTAATAGTGGCTGCCCACTTTTCCTGGAACGAGGAAACATGTTTTGCTGTGTGAGTGAAGAGAGCTGATTGAATGGACTGCATTGCTTGTGTACTGTCTGGTATATTTATGAAAAAAGGAAAAAGATTGAGCAGCTATTAACTTTATAACATGGGCCAGTTGGCTGAAAACACTTATCTGAAAGGCAAATTGAAGGGAAATAATAAATTTGATGAAATAGCCATAATAATGTGCTCTAGGGAAACATCCTCATAAATCCTCTTCAACAATGTTTTACCTTGAATAGAACATGGGCTTTGAAAGAAGGGTCCTGATTACTTGATTGTATCCTTAAATATTCTCTTTTAGATGTCTACTGGTGTAAGACAAACTATACAGAATGTAGCTTTGGAAACAATAGGTTAATAAACTCATTCAGATGTGGAATACACCTGAGGAGGTGGAATATGAACTCTTCCTCTCGTAGGAAGTATCATGAAGGGCAAGCCCCAATCAGAGGCAGCCTGTATGGTTTAGTTGTAGAAAAAGATTGAACAGCATGCAAGGATATTGCAATAAACACAAACTAAATGGGATATATTTTGTGTTTTAGCTCCTTCTGGGGATACTTCCACATAGTATTAATCTCTTTATCCCCATTTAAGGTATTTATATAAACATTTTTCTGTATGGAACTTCCACAACGATATACCCAATTTTGTAGCTTCCTTAAATCCATGTATGAGTAATTATTTTTAAGAGGAATGGTCTCTGGCACACTCTTTTTCAAATATTGTGGTTTTGTTTTCTCTTGAAATTTTTTTTCTTTACCCATTTTAAGTCTTTTTTTTTCTTTTCCTTGTATTAACTTGCTTATCTTTATGTGAATTGAAATCATGAGCATCTCTCTTCTCTGAAAAAGCAGTTTGATGAACCTGAAAATGAGTATGTCATGCAGATGAAAGTGCAGTCAGTACTTTCCTAAGTAAACATATATGGCTCCATGTTCATCATGGCATTTTTTAGAATGGAAAAGGAAAGTCCCAGAGTTATGCTAAGGGCTCTCGTTGTCCCCATACAGTGTTCATGCCAAAAAGTCTTCTTACTGTAATGTATTTTTGGTTCAATTTCTAAAACATTTACCTTAAGCTAATGCTGCCTTTCTAAACTAAAGCAAAGCCTGAATAAGTCAGGTAAAAATTGGATTTCTGAAAGCTCTAATATATGAGTATCTGTCTTCTTGACTTTCTAAAATTGCCAAGTAATTGAATGACCTTCCTCTTTATCTCAGGGCAAATCTGGAGTCTGTAAGAAAACCTGTGCTAGAAAGAAGCCTTCCATTTCTCCTGTTTCACTCATTTAACACATATTGACTGGGCTCACTGGTTCTCAAGCTCATTCGTGCGATGAAGTTCCTGGAAGTAATGTGCTTTTTACCACATATCGTTTTGATGACATTGACATCAAAGTGACTAATTTTGTATGTGTGTTTTCATTTACATAAATGCTGATTTATATGAGATTCCAAAATGCAGAAACATTAGTAGATAGATACCAACATTTTCAGAAGAAAAAAAGTGATACACGTTATGAGAGACATTTCTCCCCATTAAATTAACTTCTTTCCTCTGAGCAAAATAGAGGAATGGTTCTCTGTGGCATAAAAGACTGGCTTCAGCTCACAAAATACCACTTCTTGGTGGGAGCTTAATTGAGACACATAATTACCCCTCCATGGGCACCAAGAACACGAAGATGAACGCCTCAGCCTCTGCACTCAGAGGCCCTGGTCTTGTAGGAAAAGCATACATGGCACGACTATAGAACCATATGGAATTATAGGTCAGAGATGGTGGGGCAGGGCCAAGTAGCTTCCCACAGGCTGGGAGGGCCTGCAAAGACTGCCTGGAGGAAGTGCCTCCACCAGGTGCTGGAGACTCCAAAAGGGGGGATACTTTACAGTGTCAGGGTTCAGAATTTAAGCAGGCTTATATGGTGGGTACACAATGCTCTGTAGCACTGAGAGGAATGCATCAATTTCTGCCCAAATGGGAAGAAATAAGAAAGAGAGGGGATGATAAGTAAGATGAGCATTGAAAGGGTAGTTCAATGGTCCCCTCTACATTCCAAGATCCCCCACGGGTGCCTGAAACTGTGGGTAGTGCCAAGCCCTGTGTATACTATGTTTTTTTCTATTTATGCCTGTGATGAAGTTTAATTTATAAGTGGGGGACAGTAAGAGATTAACAATAACTAATAATAAAGTAGAACAATAACAATATACTGAATAAAATTGATGTGGATGTGGTCTCTCAAAATATCTTATTGTACTGGACTCCCCCTTATTATGATGATGTGAGATGATACATTGCCTACGGAATGAGATGAAGTGAGGTACTCAGAACAAGACACAATTTAAAACTAATGAATTGTATTTCTGGAATTTTTCCATTTAATACTTTCAGAACACGGTTGACCACAGGTAACTGAAACTATTGAAAGTGAAACTTCAGATAAGGGGGAACAATGGCATCACAATTTTGAAACTATCACACTGAAATATATGCCCCAAATTTCCCCCCCCAAAAAAAGAAGCAAACAACTGGTTTGGACACAACTTTTATTGGCTAAATATGCTTGAGAAAAGAAATCACATTGAAAGCTTGCTCCATTGCATAGGTATATCAGACATTTAAAACTGAGCAGTGAGATGTTTCTATTCAAAGGGAAAATACATCACAGCGAGGCATAAATATATATACATGGTGAGTGGCTTCCCTGTCCATCCCAGTGCTAAGGAAAGCCTCATAGGTTTGGATTATTTAGCAAATACCTTTTGGTGGACTAAACTCTAAATCAACAATTATATGGAAAAAGGGAACGCTTTCACGAAACATGACAAGATGGCTGCAATTATAATTAAGTTGGTTGGGTAAGGAGTTGATTGTGGGTACTATGAGCCACTTGAGACTCAGTTCATTTTACATGTGATAAAAATCGCAGTGTTCATGGTGAAATGAAAAACCCAGCCATCAGTCTTCTTTCTTCACTCATCAAGTCTTTGTGTAGGTCCCTGAGATAGGAGAATTCCACCCAATGGAAATAAAAACCTCCCAATAAGGAGAAGTAAAATGATGTCTCAGCAAAAAGACACTGTTGGGAATCTTCAACATCCCAGCCTGAAAACATTGTATGGCACCAACTTGTTGGCAACATTTTGAATGACTCTCTCCAGTATTACCTTGAGAGAGCTGTCACCCTCTCCTCTCACAGTCTGGGACCACTCAGGGGATGTCTGCCTGCCGGCTTAGGCCCAATCCCTTACAAAACAGATCTATATTATTTTCTAAATGGAATCGCTTCAAATATTAGAAAATTATTATTCTGATTATCTTATTCCTTAGAGCTAGCAGCATTCTTATGAGATATTTTTGTTTTTTTAACACACCTCCTTCTGATCTTCTGAACACATTTCAATTTCTTTCTTAAATAGTGGTGTCCAGTCTTGAACATAATCACTGACCAGCCCAGAGAAAAGCTGTCACCAACCCTTTATAGAAAAAAAGAAACGCTTCTAGTAATACATTCTAAATTCCCATTAACTGTTTTGTTTACATGCTACAGTTGATTAATACTGAATTTGTTTTCCAGGAAATAACCTAGAATTTTTTATATTCTCCTATAAACTATGTTTCTCTCATCCTAGTCTTATGCAGTTGTTTTTCATTCAAGTTCATATCATTATAATTAACCTTTACATTCCAGCTTGTTTTACTTTGCTCATTGCTCAAACTATACAGATTCTTTTAACTGAGTTATAATTGACATATATCATTCTATAAGTTTAAGGTGTACAGTGTGTTGGTTCAATACATTTATACTATATATTGCAGTATGATTATCACTGTAGTTAACTAACACCTCCATCACATCACATATTTATGATTTATTTTTTGTGATGAGAATATTTCAGATCTAGTCCCTTAGCAACTTCGAAGTATATAATACAGTATTATTAACTATAACCACAATGCTGGGCATTAGATCTCCAGAACTTATTCATCTTCCTTCTAACTGCAAGTTGGTATCTTTTGACCAGGGTCATCTCCCTTTCCCCCAACCCCAGCCCTTAGTAACCACCACTCTGTTCCAATCAATGATGAGAAAGACTCATTGATCAGCTACCTCTTGCACACTCCCTACTAGGAATGGAGCCCACAACCTGAGCATGTACTCTTGACTGGAATCAAATCCAGGACCCTTCAGTCCACAAGCTGACATTCTATCTACTTAGCCATACCAGCTAGAGCTAATTCAACTTTTTTAGATTCCACATGTAACTGAGATCACACAATCTGCTTATGTGCTTTATTTCACTTAGCATAACACCATCAAGTGCATCCAGGTTGTCATAAATGACAGGTTTTCTTCTTTCTCATAGCTGTACAATATTCCATCCTATTATAATGCATAAATATAAGAGTAATTGTTTTATATTTCCTAACTTTGAAAGGAAAAGAATATTCTCACGTCTTTTTTTTTAATTTGTCAATCACAGTGGACATTCAATATTATTTTATATTAGTTTCAGGTGTAAGCATAGTGATATACAGACACAGATAATTTTTGAAGTGATCCAAGAAAAAACTGATAGTTGCCGAAGTAGATTTCAGCAAGGATTTGAGAAATAAACTCAATTTATATATCGTAAATCATCTTCACGCTTGAATTTGCCTTTAGCTCTCTATAAAATTGTAGGTGATGGTTTTCCTCCCTCAGAACATGGAAAATACTACTCTCTTCCTTTGTCATCTGGCATCTAGTATTGCTACTGTCAATACAGGCTACTCCCTGTGGTTAATAATTCAGCTTACTTCTTTTTCTCTCAGTTCTGTGGTTCTATTAGAATGCATGTAAGTGTGGCTCTACTTTTATTTCATTAGTACTGAGAAGCATGTCATGTACTCTTTTAATGTGAGTCTTTGTTTTGTTGTGTTTTCTTTCAATTCTGGAAAGTTCTCAGCCAAAATCCCTGAAAATAATACTTCTCTGATAATCCGTGAGTTTTCTCCCTATGATAAAAATCTTATTGAGCATATGTTGGAGACTTTCAATGCTGCACTGTACTTGTCTCCCTTGTGTTTCATCTTTTTACCTTTTGCTGAATTCTGGCACAGCAGCATCTCTTATTCTCTGTGGGAAGATAACCCTTCAAATATTTTTGATGACTGTGTGTTTTTGTTTTTACATTTGTTTTTCATTCTCTCATCTTGTTTTCCTGGTTGCCTATATTTGATTTTATAATTCATTGTTCTCTTGCATGAATAGCACAAATGTTCTCATAGTCTTTCCTTTATCACATTGTTTACATTAAACGTACGCATATGAAACTAGTTTCAGATGATTCTGTTTTTGTATTTGATCGGGGTTGTAGCCATCTCCTGGTTGTTGAGTTGGATCTCTGTTTTTCAGTGTTATTTAGATTTTTTGTTTTCAAGAAACACATCAAGTGAGAGGTGTATTTCTCACTCTCACTCACTCTTTATAATGTGATGCTTGTCTCTTGTCTCCACTGGTCCCTCGGTACCTTCTTTCATCAGCATCTCAGGATCCTTGCCCCCCATCCATCAGTGGTTCTGGCCAGGACTCTGACCCATGTCACTGAGCCTGTGGGCTGCTCAGCCCAGGGCAGGGCTGGGTGCCTTTCTCTGCATCCTCTCCCTCCTGCAGCCTGACACCAGTGAGTGGGAGAGATAGTGTTTTCAGCATCGTTTTATGAATAGCAAACCACAGCCCTGACTTTATGCAGGTGCCCTGGAACCTGGTCTCCCAGTGGAGAGATCACAGTGGAGCACTTTATACTCCCTGGAGTATGGGGCCTTTGCATCTCCTGTTCCCACACCTGAGTTGCAAATGTCTGTGGCTTTAACCCCCATTCACTGACCATTTTGTAGTTTTCTGGTCTAAAGAGATCTTATTTTGTTTTCAAGAATACAGTATTTTTAAAAAGTATCGTTGTATTTAGAACTAAAGATGTGATGTGTAAAGCATGGGGTCACAATGCCAAAATAACCGGAAGTGCTTTACATTTTTCATATGTGTTGCTCTCAGTTACACATATGACCATATATGTATGTGATTTATATACATTGCATATATCTGAAAAACATCATACTTTTTCAAAAAGGTGGCGGTAAATTTGATATTATTGTACTAAAACAAAATTTTGTTTTTTATCCACAATTAAGTCCCAGATCAGGATTGGGCTTATACATAGAAATCAACTCACTTGGTCTAATATGTAAGGTCACAGGTATGGTACTCTGTACCCCAATAGTTTTCTTGTTTACCATGATATGTGATATAAGTTCCACCAGAGTAATTCTCCTTGACTGGATCCCTTTTTATCTTTTCACAATTCTCTACGAAATGAAAATAGATCTGGGTGGTGGAGAGAAAGGAGGTGATTCCTTTGCAACCAGGTTATGTAACAGAGCATGAGGCGCGTTGCCAATATTATCGAGATTAGCCCAGGAGGGTGCACCGGAAGTGCCAAAAAGGAGACTGAATGTTTAAAAAAAAAAGTGAGAGAACACCAAAAACAAACTTGATCTTCCACACAATGTTATGTCGTTAAAAACCTCGCAATGGTGATTTATGGGGCTCAGTTAACCTTACTGTAAACATCAGGGGAGAAATGAGAAATACACACCTCCTATAATCATTGAAAGGTGTTGCTATAGGAAAGCAGATGTAATCATTGAGTGAAGAAGGAAGTTAAAAATACACTTCCAAACTTTGTATTTACCTTCCCAACTGGTTCTGAGTATGGGGCGATACTGTTGCTATGATTTTATGCAGCAGGTAATGATAGGAGTTTGTCCCCAACAGCTCTTAGGATATTCTCCTAAAAACTTCTCGGGAGAAATTTTAATTTGACAGCCCAGGCCTTATTTGTTTTCACCTTTTCTAAATGCTGTTCCCTCCCCCACCTTTTAATCAAATTATGCTTTCTTACTTCCTTATCTTTATTGTGATTTTTTCCCCCTACCTTATGTTTCCTCTCCCTTTTCAGCCAATCCGGGACTACTGTAGCTGAAATGCGAAAGAGGCAGCAGTCACAAAATGAGGGAACACCTGCTGTGTCTCAAGCACCTGGAAACCAGAGGCCCAACAACACGTGTTGCTTTTGCTGGTGCTGTTGTTGCAGCTGCTCCTGGTATGTCCTGGTATCTGTAAGATACCCTAGCTGAGTGCGGTCGTAAGGAGTGAACATCATGTCCGTTCTTAGGGTCATACAAACATCTCAACCTGTCGTCTAGCTTTAAAAGTAAAAATTGCTGGAGAACATGCAAAAATGCATTTCCTCGGAATCTATACTTAAATTGATAGGAAAGAATGGAAAATTATCTTATCATGTTTTGCTTCACCCATGATTCTTAAAGATATGGGTAAAAATAAGATTATGGTTGTATATTTATTTAACAATAAACAATGTTCTCCAATGTTCCAGAAGGTGCAAGAACGTTGCGATACCACCTAGTAGTATTGGGGTATATGTGTTTTAGTTTTACGCTATTTCATAGGATGTTGCTCATTCAGTGCCAGAGTCAGAAAACTGAGTCAGGATGGCAATCTTAGCCTCAGAGCCCTGACAAAGGCGGTAAAAGAAGTGTCAGAGACTCGTGCTGACAGCTCTAAAGGTCAGGGGCTATGATGGATATGAAGGCCAAGTCGGTTAATTAGAAACTCTGAACTCAGAGCCAGAGAATCTGCTTTCCATTGCGATTTTATCACTGACTGGCTCTGTGACATGAAAGTTGTAATCTCTGCCTTTTGGCTTCCTTGTTGGCAAAACGATGAAGAGTGACACAAGTTGAATCCCAAGGTCCCATCTAGCGTTAAATGTCCATGATTCAGGCACCTCAGAAAATCTGCTCCAGTTCCGAATTCCCAAAGGACGTTCAAATAGGAAAAGCAGTAAGACCCCAAGTCTCAAGATATGTGCAGATGTGTTTTCTCAAGGAGATGTTAGACTAGTGGAACTGTCCAAAGAACCATAGGTTTTGAGGTCCTCTAAGATCCAGCTCACAAGGGGGATCTTCGGGGTTAGCGGTGGCTTTCTGGTCTCCCCCCCCCCACCCCAGAACTATTTCAAACCCTAGAGAAAGGACCAAATGCCTGTATGATCTCCACTAGTTCCCAGCATCCATGCGGGTTATTGTTATGATGTGGTGACATGGTGTGCTAGCATTGTGGCCAGAGTAGAAGATGAGATTGTCCCCGTGCAGTGGTAAACTTGGTGTAGAACAAGCTCTGACCATCGAGAACACTTCATTTGCAGAAAACCATCAGGTATTGTGATTCAGAAGATTTAAAGTAGGTTTTGTGAATGTCAGAATTGCTGCCCAGATGATGATTCTTTGTTAGGGAAAGTAAAAAATTATTCTTTTTATTTCATTCGTAAGCCTTGACTGTTTCAGATGGAGGAAATAGAGTTCTAAAGAGAGAAATATTTCAATAAAAACGTGTTTGTTTGTTTGTTTTTCTGTATCACTCCTAAAGAGATCACCAAGCTCTGGTCTTAATCCATGAAATGCAGTGGATTCTGGCATGGTGCAAATGAGACTTAATATGTGGCTCTGAACTTGAACTGCCTGGGTTCAAAACTCATCCTCATCCATCACTATCTGCTTGACCTTCAGCAAGTTCCTTAATGTCCTCAGATTCCTCATCTGTCAAATGACAATAGTAAGAATCCCTACCTCATCAGGTTTCTGTAAACATTAAATGAAATAAAACACATATGAGCTGAGAACAGTGCCTGATACATTTAAGCATGCATTTAATAAGAGTTAGCTCACTGACTTCATATTGGAAACATAACATCTCTTTAAAGAGGAGCTGACTTGAAATAATGTATGTTAAAAACATCAGCTTGTGGTTATAATGCAAAAAATACATTGGAAAGGAAAGCTATTTTATTTACATTCTATGTAAATTTCTCAAATACACTGTTACACAGTGCTGAGAATTATACTACTTCTATTCTCATTTGTACCAGACCATGTTCCAATAATTAGTATATGATTTTGTTTACCTGCCAAATTTAATTCTGAATTGCTTCAGGATTAAAACACCAAAACAGCCCTGGCTGGTTTGGCCCAGTGGATAGAGTGTCAGCCTTCAAACTGAAGGGTCCTGGGTTCTATTTCAGTCAGGGGCACATGCCCGGGTTGTGGGCTGGATCCCCAGTAGGGGGTGTGAAGGAGGCAGCCAATCAATAATTCTCTCTTATCATTGATGTTTCTATCTCTCTTCCTCTCTGAAATTAATAAAAACACACGCACACAAAAAATAAAACTCAAAAACACCAAAACAGATAAAGTACTGAAGATTAATTGCATTATATTCATTTGCTGTCAAACAGATATTTAGCAAGACTTGCTTTTTACCAATTCTTAATGTGAACATTAAATAACAAAATATTCAACATGAATTTGTAAGCATAACATTGCCACAGAGCACAGACTGTAGATCTAGAGCAGCTTCTGGAAACTGCATTAACTCTGCATACCTCTATGGTGACACATATGTGAACACATGGTTCATTAGGTGAGTTCTATCAGTTCTAGAGTATCATTATCAAGAACTGTATTTGTTAGCCATGAACCAGAGGCACCTGAGTGTAGGCTATAAGATGCACAATCTATACATTTGTAAGTCTTCTGTCTACCTATATATATAAAAGCCTAAGCAACCGGAATGACTGAATGACCAGGACGACCAGTCAACCTGTCACTATGATGCGCACTGACCTCCAGGGGGGCATATGCTCAATGCAGGAGCTGCGCCCTGGTGGTCAGTGTGCTCCCACAGCCGAATGGCCCTGATGCCCCAATCAGAACCTCCCATGGCCCATTCCCTGGCTGGCCAGCCTCAGTCATCCCGATCAGAATTTCCCACGGCCCCATCCCTCCCCACCCCCACCAGCTGTCCCCGATTGGGAATGGGCAAGATGCCCGATTGCTGACCAGGCCAAGGGACCCCACCTGTGCACAAATTCATGCACCGGGTCTCTAGTATGTGATAAGTAGAGGTAATTTCTACAGGAAACAACTTGACGAAGAAAATGAAAGTTAAACTGCCTTGAACTATGGCTGTTATCTCATTGCAAATGAAAATGTCCTTTACACATGCATTTTCAAAAAATCATTTTTTTGTACTTTGAGTTTAGGGGGAAAAAAACTTATAAAGGCTAATTAGAGTGAGAAGGAACAAGAAAGAAAGAAATACTCTTCAAATTTTCCAGGCTAGGTCAAAGGAGCAGAACAAAAAGAAACACTAAAAAAATGTAATTTAGAGACCAAAAAAAAAGTTAGAAATCAAAATATGAGTAACTGTCATTTGTAAATAGAAGCAGTTGTCATGTAGCTGACTTTTCCTCCTTTTAAGGAAAGAGAGAGCTAGGAAAATAAATGTCTATATCTAGTAATAAATATAAATACCTCAATCTAGGCTCACATGTTACATTTGAAACAATACAGCATTTTCCTCAAATTGCATCTCTCATTCACAGTTCATTGTCAGCACTTCTCCTATGTTTAAAATGATCCCTTTCTTTATAAAATTACCACCACACTTTATTTGGGCAGGGGATGTACAGAGAGTAAGCGCATAACTGTTGCCTATTTCCAGTTCCCTTCAAAACTGTAAAAAGTTCAGAATTTGGTTACAGTGACTGATTAAGCTGATCTGCTCTCTGCCCCTGTCCAGGGGCCACTTGCCATAAGGTCTCTCTGTCTCCCTCTTCTTCTTACAGCCTTTGTTTCGTGTAGAAAAAAAACAAGGGAGTAAGGTGTGGGCCGTGTCACCTGTGTTATATACGTGGGTCATGGGAGCCTGAGTCTTGGCCATAAATGAAGTCTCTACATTTGCAAATTCTATACGAGAGACCAAACTTTCTCTGACCAGGAGGAGAGATAGTTTAGTCAGGACTTGTCTACAGGTTCAAGGTCGCCATTGTCAAAACTTAATGTTCCTCTTACATCAGGATTCAAACAAAATGACACCCCTCCCCCCTTTCAGGTGGCTAAGGGCTTTTCCCCTTCTTCATGAGAAAGGAACCTTTGCAGGATGTGGGGGTCCTCATGAAACTGCCGTAACGGGGACAGTGTGACCTAGGAGGTCATTCAGACAGTCACACGTGGAGGACACTTGTGAATGCACCTCGCAAATCAGAAACTGCTGTGCGCTCACACAAAAAAAGATGCCTCAAGAAGAAGATGAAAGGTGGAGCTTTCAAAATGCATTCTGAGCTTAGAGCTAATTTCCAAATTGTCCCCACGTCCTCTCCTAACATCAGAGGTTACATTCAAATAATCCAGACTATTCTTTTTTTTTTTTTCAAATAAACTCTTTAGATGCTAATCCATCCCTGTTTTAATTCCTTGTGGCTCCTGGTAATGTCCTATCAAGCAAGATAGTGTCCATGTTTAGTCATAAAAAAGTTCACATTCAAGAGATTTCAGCTACTCTCTCTCCGAAATGTCCCCACTGACTCTCACACTGCTTCCTGGTGGTGAGGAGAAAGTTCTGGGGGAGTGAGGATGGAGAGACCCACCACTTGGCTGACCACAGTCCCTGGCTCCCCCCTTGCAGTTTCCAAGGGAACTGTTCTGTCTGTAGCTATTTTACATATTAGACTGAGCTATGAGCTTTTGTTTGGAAGAAAAAATATCCTTGTTAAAAAGCTGGAAAATGTTGTGTCTGCCTTCACAGAGAAGGAAACAGAAGGTTTGCCTCCTGTCCCCACGCCCGTCCACAAGAGAAGCAGGACTGCAATACAAGTCCCTGAATATCCATTTCTTGCTTTGTCCACTTGAAGATGACACTTCCAAACTTTTCATTTCCAGATTTAATCTGAACCATTCCCAAAACTTCTTCCTTTACAAACTCTTCAAGACTGACATCAAATACAACTTTTCCAATGGAATTCACAATCGCATGCACTAATGTACCTTCCCTATGCTATTTGGCCCAAATCAGATCTCCTTTATTCTTCTCAGGAGAAATTGGTCACAAGCGGAGTTTAGTAAATAATCCCTGTGAAAGCTCAAGTCATCCCCCTTTGAACACGTTGGTTCCCAGAGTTCCCAGAGTTCCCAGACCATGGATAGGCCCGACTCAGTAAATGTTAAACTCTTCATAAACATGCTTTTGGTTGTCCCTCTCTCCATTTATAACAATCACCGCAGCCTCTATAATTCAAATCTGCAAAAATAACGTCCTATTTTATCCTCTGACGCTGTCACATTTCAGCTCTCTGCCAATGGAAACACTACGATGCATGCTTTAAAAGCCAAAGGATATTTTTTGAAAGGAAAAACAAATCCACGTCTGCTCCATGATAAAGAAACCACCCTCTGGAAATAAATCTGCTCACACAGTCAAGATGAGTCATTTCATCCAAAGCACTAGTGAACAGAGTCTCTTCCCTTACCTGTCCTCCTCAGAGACCCGATCTGTCACACATCTATAATTATCTATAATTATAAAAGTATAATATGCTAAATCAGACTGGGTGTCCTTCCAGATGACCTTCTGGATGAAGTCATGACTGCGAGGGAAGCCCGGGTCCTGGGTGCTGGAGGGGAGCCAATGCCAGCAGCCAGGGGAAGGAAGGCCTACTCTTGCACGAATTTTGTGCATCAGGCCTCTAGTAGGAACATAAGTTGGCTGCATAGGACTTCACAACATTTGTAATCAGATCATCACAAATTCCATTTACAAAAAATTCCATAGTTTTGAAACTCTATCTTGCATGGCATAGATAAATTTTCCTTTCCTAAGTGTATTTTTTATTGATTTTAGAGAGGAAGGGAGAGGGAGGGAGAGATAGAAACATCAATGATGAGAGAGATGCTTTGATTGGCTGCCTCCTGCACAACCCACACTGGGGATCAAGGCCACAACCTGGGCATATGCCTTGACCGGGACTTGAACAGTGACCTACTGGTTCAGAGGTCAACACTCAACCACTGACCCAGGCCAGCCAGGCTAGATAAATTTTCTTAATAGCTTCTTTTTAAATTTTTATTTATTGATTATTAGAGAGAGCAAGGTAGACACACACACACACACACACACACACACAATTTGTTGTTTCACATTGGTTCCCAGAGTTCCCAGACCATGGATAGGCCTGACTCAGTAAATGTTAAACTCTTCATAAACATGCTTTTGGTTGTCCCTCTCTCCATTTATGCATTCATTGGTTGATTCTTATATGTTCCCTACTGGGGATTGAATCTGCAACCTTGGCATATCAGGATGACACTCTAACCAACTGCTCTAACCCAGCCAGATCTCCTCAATAGCTTCTGTAACTTAACACAATCAAAGTTATTTCAAAACGCCGTTTCGCCATTGCACAGATAAGTTTTCTTAATAGTTTCTATAACTCACACAATGACATCTACCAAAATGAACAAGGTTTGCCAGGCCATGTACACAAAACCAAAAAGTGGACCTTAGGACTGTAGACCTTCTATATGTCATGAATTTGTGAATTCACTCATTACAATTTATTATTGCCTTGGTACTGTTGTATTTCCTTAGATTTTACCAGATTCTTCCTGCTCTACAAAGATAGGTAACAGATTCTCAATAAGTAATGGAATGTTGACATGAATGTTGGATATTACTCCCAGGTCATCCACTAGAAAAGCATAGTATTCAAGCTGCCTCTGCCAAGTCTGTGTTACATATGACTGGAGTGCTACCTATTGGGAAATTGCCAGAACTAGAAGAACTCCTTGACCATTTTCCATCAAGGCAACTGGTACTCTTAACTGTGTTTGCTATAAGTGGTTGTTTTTTTCTGAGTGTCTTATTGCAGTGTTTAGATCATCAGAAAAATAGATGTGAAGAAAACAAAATAATAGATTAAAATTATACTTGGGTTTTATAAATATTACAGTATACATATGGCATAATATTTTCATATAAATGGGAGTGGAGAGATTATAGATTCAAGAAAAGCTTATAGTATGGAAGAAAACCAGGATGGCGACATAAGTTTCATACATCCGAAATTGCTGCCTTGCACAACCACTTCAAAACTACTATGAAAAGAAAAAACGGACACCACCTAGAACCACAGGAAGGCTGGCTGAGTGGAAAT
The DNA here is from genome assembly GCA_004026665.1 of Murina feae. Lineage (NCBI taxonomy): Eukaryota > Metazoa > Chordata > Mammalia > Chiroptera > Vespertilionidae > Murina > Murina feae. The sequence continues at coordinate 74,853 of PVJC01001863.1, forward strand.
TCTACAACTAGAAGGAAAGAGAAAAGCACACTAAGACTCAGAGGAGGTGTGGAAGTAAAGGGCAGAGGTATGGAGGCACGCACGGAGAGTGCTGGCAACTGAGGACTCGGTTCTTTTTCAATCCAGAGGGAGTCACAAGCTCCCAACGGCTCTGAACTCCAGTTCCAGGTGAGTTTCTGGGGATCCAGACTCATGGGGAGAAACTGGACTATCTGGCATTGGGAGGAACTCCAGAGCAGCTTTCTCTCAGCGGTGCTTGCAGCGATTACCCTGGGACATTGAGACCCAGGGCCTCTTAGGGCTGGGCTAAGGATCAGCCATAACTGTTTGCTCCACCCTATTGATTACCTGAGACCCTGCCCCACCCAAGCTGCACGCAGAGGCTTTTGCATAAAAAAGGACTGGCCCTTAGCAATCTAAAATTACATAACAAACTGCAGCTGGGTCAGAGAGACCCAGAACATCCAAAAGAAGGCCCAAGGCCCCATAGCAGCTTGCATTGCTTCACAGCTGGGCCTCATCTGGGCACTTCCAAACCCCAAACAAAGAAGAGGAATATGCAGATCTTTCTGTAGCTCCTGCTGGGTAGCCTCAGGCAGAGGCTAAATTAGCACCTCCTTAGAGATCCAAGAACCATTGTACCCAGTGGTCAGAGTGGGACCATCCAGATTACAACTTCTCAGATCCATAAGGGACACACTCAGGGGGCAGACACAGTGAGCACCAAAGCCCCACTGAAGCAAGTCTTGCCCCACAAGGGTATCTCCAGCACAGAAGTTCTCCCACCATAGACACAGCTGGTTCTCACACCTAAGTGGTCAATTCCTCTCAATGATACCAACAATAATCAAGGCTTAGCTATAACAAGACTGTGCACAAAGCCTACAAAGGGGTGCACCAAGAGTGTCCACCTCAGGTAATTGGGGAGGCAGAACCACTGGGCCCTGTAGGACACCTAGCACAGAAAGGCACTCTATCAATGCAGGGAAGCAGCCAAAATTCGGAGACAAAGAAACAGGTCACAAATGACAGAAATGGAGAAAAGCAAACTACTGGATATAGAGTTCAAAACCACGGTTATAAGGTTTTTCAAGAATTTTCTAGAAACCACCGATAAATTTAGTGAAACCCTCGAGGATATGAAAAAGGACCAACTAGAAATTAAGCATACACTGACTGAAATAATAATATACAGAGATCCAACAGCAGACTAGATGATTGTAAGAATCAAGTCAAAGATTTGAAATACGAAGAAGCAAAAAACATCCAACTGGAAAAGAAAAAAGAATCCAAAAATATGAAGATGGTGTAAGGAGCCTCTGGGACAACTTCAAGTGTAACAATATCCAAATTATAGGGGTGCCAGAAGAAGAGAGAGAGCAAGACATTGAAAACCTATTTGGAGAAATAATGACAGAAAACTCCCCCTACCTGGTGAAAGAAATAGACTAACAAGTCCAGGAAGCACAGAGAACCCGAAACAAAAGGAAATCCAAAGAGGACCACACCAAGACACATCATAATTAAAATGCCAAAGGCAAAAGACAAAGAGAGAATCTTAAAAGCAGCAAGAGAAAAACAGTTACCTACAAGGGAGCACCCATACGACTATCAGCTGATTTCTCAACAGAAACTATGCAGGCCAGAAGGGAGTGGCAAGAAATAAACAAAGTGATGAAGAGCAAGAACCTACAACCAAGATTACTTTACCCAGCAAAGTTGTCATTCAGAATTGAAGGTCAGATAAAGAGCTTTACAGATAAGAAAAAGTTAAAGGAGTTCATCACCACCCAACCAGTATTATATGAAATGCTGAAAGGTATACTTTAAGAAGAGGAAGAAGAAGAAAAAGGAAAGTAAAAATTATGAACAACAAATACATATCTATCAACAAGTGAATCTAAAAATCAAGTGAATAGCCCTGACCGGTTTGGGGATAGAGCATCGGCCAGGGGACTCAAGGGTCCCGGGTTCAATTCCGGTCAGGGGCATGTACCTTGGTTGCTGGCACATTCCAGTGGGGGGCGTGCAGGAGGCAGCTAATCGATGTTTCTCTCTCATCGATGTTTCTAGCTCTCTGTCCCTCTCCCTTCCTCTCTGTGAAGGATCAATAGAGTATATTTAAAAATAAATAAATAAATAAATAAATAAATAAATAATAAAAAATAAAGATCAAGTGAATAAAAAAATCTGATGAACAGAATAAACTGGTGAATAGAATAGAATCAGGGGCATAGAAAGAGAGTGACTGACAATTCTCAGGGGGAAAAGGTTGTTGGGGGTGTGGGAAGAGACTGGACAAAAATTGTACACCTATGGATGAGGACAGTGGGGGTGGGGGTAAGGGCAGAGGGTGAGGTGGGAATCGGCAGGAGGGGAGCTATGAGGGGGAAAAATAGAAACAACTGTAATAATCTGAACAATAAAGATTTAAAAAAAAAAAAAGCTTAGGGTGTGCCATCAAGAATTTGCAATAGCCCTCACCAGTTTGGCTCAGTGGATAGAGTGTCGGCCTGTGGACTCAAGGGTCCCAGGTTCGATTCTGGTCAAGGGCATGTACCTTGGTTGCAGGCACATCCCCAGTGGGGAGTGTGCAGGAGGCAGCTGATTGGTGTTTCTCTCTCATCGATGTTTCTAACTCTATCCCTCTCCCTTCCTCTCTGTAAAAAATCAATAAAATATATTTTTTTAAAAAGAATTTGCAATAGGTGAGAAAAAGGAAGGAAACTACATTGCTTGCTCAAGTGGTCACTTGACAGTGATTCCATCAAATGGGAAAATGCTGGAATAGGAGGTAGTTTAGCATAAGGAGGTGAATTGGACTTGCTCTGTTGGAGGTACCCAAGAGTTAGCTGTGGAAATGAATTTGAAACTCACCAGGCAAGTTTTGATTAGATGTAACCATCTGGAGCCATCGGTATGCAGTATACAGGGGAGGAGAGTGATGGCCTAGCATGGAGAGCTGAACTGAACTCTCAGGGATTAGCAGTTAAAGAGAGAACGGTGGAAGCTCTGCCAACACGGAACTCAGAGGAGAGGCAGTTGGAGAGGTACAAGCACAGCATCGGAGTCCAGTCTCACAAAGACAGGAAGGACCAATGTGGTGCATACACCAGGGAGGCCCAATGGGATGAGAACTGACAACATCTGGCCAAACGGGAAGTTAGCAGTGAACTCAGGGAGAATCAAGCTGCTCCTTAATGTGTATAGGAAGGAAGAGACTAGAGAGAAAAACTGCCAACAGAGAAAATGAGTCGTCCCCCCGCCAAAGGTCCGGGGACATACTGGACATCCTTTCGGGGTGAAAGTTCAATTTGGGGGAAGCTTGGGTTCCCTTCTTGACTTAAAGAAAATTATTCCATTTTAAAACAGTATGAATTTCAGCCCTTCCAAATCTAGGCCAAATTTACTAGCTATCTGGACGGCATTTAAGAGTGTCCCCACAGCCTCTCTGAATTAATAATGGTACAAAAGATGAGGTTATGACATGGTGCTACTCCCCCTACCCTATCTGTAAGATGTCATGGTTGTACTAGCTGATTGAAATGAGTACTAGCATTTTACTTGTGTCCCTCTCCAACTCTCCATTACTTGTTTTAGGCCCAGCTTACACTCTTCCACAGTTTAAGCCTGGTAGACCCATTAAAATGCCTGCTATTTTAGGACGTCCCTCAAGAGTTATTTGTTTTCTTGTCAGGACGACAATAAAATCCACTTCTCGTGAGTATGGAGTTGATTTTTTAATAATTCTGCATCATTGGGTTTGCTAAATATTATAAGATCTGGTGTTGTAAAATCCATATTTTTGTTTAAGCTATCCATATACTACTATATATTAAAGTACATCTCATGTCCAGGAACATAGCTTCCTAAGTAGAGAGCAAGTTTCTGCCATTGCTGCTTTTTGTATAAAGCAATATCCTATATAATAAAAGCCTAATATACAAATTGACTGAATGGCAGAACACCTGGTGGAACTACTGTCACTAAGATGTGCACTGACTACCAGGGGGCAGATGCTCAATGCAGGAGCTTCCCCCAGCCCGCAGGTCCCAGGCCAGCCAAGGCGGGTGCCAGTGGGGGCCCTCCAATCACCCCACTGGTCACCCCACAGAAGGAGACAGCTGGCGATAGTGGTGGGGGTGGGGCTGGTAAGCGGGTGGCGCTAGACCGGCCAAGGTGGGTGCCAGTGGGGGGCCCTCAGTCACCTTGCCGGTCACCCTACAGATTGGCCATGATCACTGGCCAGGCCTAGGGACCCTACCCATGCACTAATTTTGTACGGTGGGCCTCTAGTAGATTATATAAAAGTACAGAACCATTTTAATCAAGCCACTTTCTAGTAGTGGCATAATAACTCCATGTGATCCATTCTAAATAGATGTAGTCTTGCCATATTTGAAAATGACACACAAATTCTAATAACATATCTTCCTCATATAAAGCCTATTTCCAGAGGCAGCACAGGGTAGGGAAGAAGGATGACATTGGCAATACACAGGTGCATTCTTGTTTCATGATATACACTGTGAAACCTCAGCCTCAGTTTCTTTACCTGTAAGATGGGATTAATAACATATATACATCAGTTAGTTTGGGGATCAGTACATTGTCAGAGCTCCAAAAAAGCCATAATTGATATGTATTATTTCTGAACTCCTCAAAAGTCTCAGGCTGAAAGGAAATTAGCAGACTTTGTAGGATTTGACCACTGTATACTAGAGGCCCGGTGCATGAAATTTGTGCACTTGGGGGGGGGTCCCTCAGCCCAGCCTGCACCTCTCGCAGTCCTGGAGCCCTTGGGGGATGTCTGACTGACAGCTTAGCCGTCAGCTGGACATCCTTAGTGCTGCCATGTAGGCAGGAGAGGCTCCTGTCACCTCCGTTGTACTCGCCAGCCATTATCCTGGCTTCTGACTGAGCACACTGACCACCAGGGGGCAGCTCCTGAGTTGAGTGTCTCACCCCTGGTGGTCAGTATGCATCATAGCAATCAGTCATTCCGCCATTTGGTTGATTTGCCCATTAGCCTTTTATTATATAGGATATTGCCAGTGAATGTAACAGAACCTGTTTCTGTATTCTGTACCCCTGGTCCTTTGTCCCCAGTTCTCAGGTCAACAAGCACAGGTATCACTCAGCATCCTCAGAACAGGCACCACACAGCCGTAGGATCCCCAGAGCACTGTAAGGTCATTAAATACTGGGGCCTTTCCCAGGACCATCCCCTCAAGCCCGCTCATACTCACACTCATGGTAACTAGAAAATACCAGGAGAGGAATGAATAGCTGGATGGAGAAGGGCCCTTGAACTTGTCAGATTTTTTTCCTGAGCATCAGCACTACAGTTCTAACATTTTCATTATGGTTCTTATGATAGGGACACATGATAACTAAAACCAGAAGCTTGAGCTCCAACTTCACGGATGCCTTTAAAGACTTGGATGAGCACATGCCATTTTAATAACAGTGTCTACTAACTAAATAGAAGTCCCTCTGGACTTTTGACATCCAAGATATTTGTTTTCCCACAAAAGCATCCTCTAATTTAATTATGACTTACAGGGAAAATTATAGTGGGTTGAAGGAAGAGCTCAAAATAGGATTTCAATCAATGTGAGAACTGAAATAGATTCTGATGATTGGTGTGTGTTATGTAAAGTGCATCTAAATATCAGTCCTGTAATTCTCTTAATTTTAAGGGGGGAAAAAGCCTTAAGTGCATTTGGCATCAAATCAATGTGTTGATGAACCTGAAATACACAGCTTGGGGTTTAAAGTAAAAATTTAATATCAATAGAAAAGGAATTTTTGAAACCCATCTTTTCAAACAGAAGCGTGTATAAGAAAGAAATTGGTAGGAAAGAGAGAGTATGAAAAAATGAAGAGAATTCTTCTCCATTTCTACGCAGAAAAAAACCCCCCAAAATTAACATTTACATACAGCCCTGCTCCTGTGGTTCAATGGTTGACTGTCAACTTATGAACCAAAAGGTAATGGTTTGATTCCTGCTTAGGGCACATGCTTGGTTTCAGGCTTGATCTCCAGTGGTGGTGGGGGGAATTGGAGGCTGGAGGAAGCCAATCAATGATTCTCTTTCATCTTTGATGTTTCTATCTCTTCTCCCTTCCTCTCTGAAATCAGTAACAATATATATTTTAAAAAAAACACATCTATATACGACATGGAGAACCAGCCAGAGAAAGATAAATACCATGTGATTTCACTCATATGTGGAATCTAATGAACAAAATAAGCAAAATAAAAACATATTAATAGATACAGAGAACACTGACAGCTGAGAGAGGGGACCGGGTGGTGGTGGGTGTAAAGGATGAATGGACAATAGTATGGTGATTACCAGAATGAAAGGGGGGTGAAGGAGGTAGAAGAGGGTGAAGGGGGATCAATGGTGATGGAAGGAGACTTGACTTGGGGTTATGAACACACAATATACAGATAATATATGCACCTGAAACCTATATAATTTTTTAAGAGACAATAAAAGGTTTTATTATTCAAAGGTATAACTGGGTAAGTTGATTTGTTTACATACATTCTTGTGAAATATTTCTTTTAAAAATACAGCCAACTTCTTTGCAAATAGCAGACACATACCTCAACTGTGATGACCTAATTTTTGGTGGATAATGTACATGATTAGGCAGAAATAGGTAAGCTCACACTGGTAGATTAACTATCAAATTCTCAGTCAAAACTCCGTTTGTGGCCCCTGCTTCATGATCGATTTCTATTACCACTTTTCTTCAACCATCTTGTCGACTTGCTGACCAACTCCCCTGTTGACTCTGTCTACCTGACCCGCCACAAGATCGACCCCCTAACCGACCTGACCGGCCTGACCGGCCACTTGACCAGCCACTTCTCTGTCTGGAATTAGAAGATGTGTTTCCATCATAATATTCTTCAATTTCCAATAACTTGGCTGGCACTGAGATTATCCAGTCTGAATCATGCCACTCTGCCTGCAACCTTTCTGACTCAGTTGTGGCAACATCAAAGCAAACACCCTGGGCTGCAAGTTAGATCCCCAGCCCTGGTCAGGGCACATGTAGGAGGTGGATAATTGATGTGTCTCTCTTGCATCAATGCTCATTCTCTCTCTCCTCCCTCTTTCTCTCCTGAAACCTATATAATTTTATTAACCAGGCGGTCCCTCAACCCGGCCTGTGCCCTCTCGCAGTCCGGGACCCCTCAGGGGATGTCCACCTGCTGGCATGCCTGGCCAGCCTGGGTGAGGGGCTGATGGCTGTTTGCAGGCTGGCCAAGCCCCCCAGTGTGGACCCTCACCCCATTGGGGTGTGGCCAGCCTGGGTGAGGGTTTGAGGGCCATTTTCAGGCTGCCCACAATCCCTTCAGGGTTCGAGTCCCTATTGGAGTGCCTGGGCAGCCTGGGTGCGGGCTGAGGGCCATTTTCAGGCTTTCAGGCTGCCCACAGTTCCCATTGACCCAACATCCCAGCAAGGCTGGCTGGAAGCAGGTTTCTGGGGTTTATTTATCTTCTATAATTGATACACTGTTGCTTTAAGCTGAGGCCTAGGCAGGTAACGAAGCTTCCTGTTGCCTTTAGCTCCGTGGCTTCTATAATAGAAAGAAAGTTGTCTTAGTAGAGACCCAGCCGGCCTAGGCAGGCAGTTTTCTCCATCGCTGATGCAACGGAAGCCTCCTGTTTGCTTCAGCTCCTTAGCTTCTATAATTGCAACTATGTTGCCGTGAGCAGAGAAAGGCTTAGCGGGCCTAGGCAGACAGTTTACTCCTGGTGCAAGGGAAGCCTCCTGTTTACTCTAGCTCCATGATTGCCGGCCTCCATCTTGGCTAAGTTAATTTGCATACAGCTACTCTGATGGGCTGGTGGATGTGGCTTAGGCATCCCGGAGAAACAGTCAATTTCAATATTACTCTTTTATTAGATTAGATGTCATCCTAATGTATTCAATAAAAAAGTAAAACAAAGAGACAAAAAACATTTACATACAATCCAACTGGAACTGAAATTGCTTTTCAAAAACATTTAAAATAAAACAAATACTTTCTGCCTGTTGGTAGTTAACCTTTTTAAATTAATTTGCTCCAAGAATGTATGACCTAAGATTCATGTTACCCAGCAAGAGACATTAGAATTCAAAACAGTTTATTATGGGAACAAATAACTACAATGTTAATAGGATTATGCCTGCCTTTAAAAAAACACTCAGGTATTACTTCTAAATCAAATGATTTGGGGTAGGGGAGTATCCAAAACATTCTCTAAATACCAAAAAGGAAAACGGGTGTTATTATGCACACCTCTCAAGATTAAATTTGTCTCCTTCAAGTTTGATAATTTCACTCTCAGAAAACTTGAATGACTTTTTTCAAATGCTTTAAAACATATAGTTATCAAAACTCCACACACACAAGAATAGATTTTTTTCCCCTCAAATAAGGGTAATTAATCCCAGACATTTTTTCAATTTTATTCTGATTTAAGTAAAACATTATAAGGGCAACACAGCCATCTAGTGGACAGATTTTTCAATAACAGATTATTTAATTTTGAGAGAGGTTCAAGTTTATGACACAAAAGCTTAAGCCACTTGAAATACTTGTTTTATGACACATAATACATGTTATAAAAAGTAGGTGGAGTATTTATGGGGGCGATATTTTTTTAGACACGTGTTGTATCATATTTCCAAACAAATTTCTAACCATCATTCTCATCCCCACATACAGTACTCCATTCAAAAAACGAGTTTTACCAAAATGTATGAATGAAAGAGAAGAGGTTCAAGTCATAGGTCTGACTCTACCTGTGTTTTGAGGTGTCTGAAATTTGGGGGGGGGGTATATGTTCTTGCCCCTGCTGATGCCTTTTTTTCTGCCTTGTGTGGTGTTTTCTAAGCCATGCATGTTCTCTTCCCTTCTCCCCAAAGGATTCCTGCTGATGGGAGAAGTTTTCCTTCCCAGGAGACTCTTTGCAGTAGCAATGCCTGGTCTGCAGTCATAAGTGCCATCACCTCTTCTCTTCCTCATCCAGGCTTTGCTGTCTAAACCTTCCTAACAGCCCTAACTGGTTCGGCTCAGTGGATAGAGTGTTGGACTGTGGACTAAAGGGTCCTGGGTTTAATTCCCATCAAGGGCATATGCCCTGGTTGCGGGCTCGATCCCCAGAGTTAGATGTGCAGGAGGCAACCAATGAATAATTATCTCTCATCATTGATGTTTCTATATCTCTCCCTCTCCCTTCCTCTCTGAGATCAATAAAAACATATTTTAAAAAAACACACAAACAAAACTTCTCTTCAATATCTATTGTATATTGGGTCCTCTGGGCAATAACTCCTATAGACTGATGGCTGTGGGAAAACGCTGATAAAGGGGGCATTTGCCTTCAATACACTGGTTTACAATAGGTTAAACCTTCCCAAACATTTCAGAGCAACCAATTTTTGTATATAACCAAAAAGGTGACATTCCATAGTTAATGTTTTCTATAAAGGGAAGCAGCATTGCATAGCTGAAAATAAGCATGAGACAAAGAAGTCAGAAGACATGATGCCTATGCTAACAGTGACATATGTTGGTGTGGGCATTACTAGTATGTACATCAACCTTGGGGACTATTTCCTATTAAATAAAATAGGAATGATTAATAACAAATCCCTGCCTACCTTACAGGACTGTTGTGAGAAAGAAGTAGCAAGGCAATGTCTGAGGAAGTGTTGTATAATCATGGCAAGGTGTCCGTCTTTATTTCCTCAGGCTGAGGTAAAAAGTTCTTTGGAGGAAGAGAAGTTCTCTGGTAAAATTGGAATTATCATTGTAATATGCAACCAGCTGGGCCTCCCGTTCAATTAAGCATGTGTGATAATTTGCCTTTTTGTCACAGTTTTTAATCCTTACTTTGTAACCGCGTGTAGTAGGGCACTACCATTGTCCCCATTATAAACGAGGAAAATAAAGCACGGAAAGCCAAAATCATCTTAAAGGAGGTATGGTCTATATTTGGAGTCTCCTCCTTGTAGTCTTGGCCCATTACATAACTGCACCTCACTGCCCATTCTGATTTGCTGCTTCCACCCTGAAACATCTGATCTCTCCATTTTGTCCTACATTTATAACATTTCTTTCTTTTTTTTTTTTTTTTTTGCAACTTCCAGCCTCCACACATATTCCCCCCCCACCCCTTTACTTGGAACTCCCTTTGTCCAAGTCTCCATCTGGCAAACGCCCGTTCATTGTTCAATCCAGTTTAATCATTACCTCCTCTGGAAAGCCTTTCTCAGTTCTCTCATGCAAAATTGTAGATACTGCACCTTTGTCTGCAAAACACCTTATGCAAACCTCTATCTTAGCTCAGTGCAATGCCACGTGATGCTTACTCACCTGCTAGAGCGCCTCGATTTCACAGCCTCTTATTGATCTTTTTTTATTGAGTTGAGAGAGAGAGAAAGAAGCATCAGTATGTTGTTCCACTTATTTATGCATTCCTTGCTTGCTTCTTTTATATGCCCGAACTAGAGATCGAACCCCCAACCTTGGCATATCAGGATGATGCTCTAATTCACCGACCTATCTGGCCATGGCCTCATTGCTCTTGAATTTCCAACCCAGGCAATATTGCACAAACCCAGGTGTCTCGGACGTGTTTATAAATTGTCAACCACTAAACAGAGCTGTTGTGTTATTTCACCGTGATATTTTGATTGAGGAAAATGCAACATTTCGAGGATAACCCTACTGATTCTCTTTTAGAAGCTGAAGGGTGTTGATTCCGTGTTTCCACTGGGAAATTTGAGGCAGAAGTTATTAAATAAAAAAAGGAAACACTGAAATCATGATGTGAGCATACTAGAACAATGACAGGGGTTTCTTCTTGAACCTTCATGTCATAGTGTGTTAAATTTAGGCATCTTATTGATTCCTCAGTTGAGTCTTTGTATAAACATGTAGTTTTGCGCTCAGCCTCTATCTCAGAGTTACCATGGATACTGCACTGTCTTCATTTATTTGCCCATTTTAATGGTTCTAAGAGCCAGTTGTTTTCAGCCAGCTATGTTTTCCTCACCTCCCTGTCCAGACTCCCTGAAAACAAACCAAAAAGTCCACCCATGCACTAAGAAGTCATTATTTCCTGATTTTCAGAGACATCCCAACTGTATTTCTCCCATCTCAGAATCACCATCCTTCAAAATGTCTAATCATTAGACTCTAATGGGATTTTAAGTGCTCATTTGTGCATATTTAGCCTAGGTTTTTGGCATCCTCTTCCATAAATTTTGAAGCTTGATCAAGACTCCCACCATGAGCATTGTATATGCATTCTGTTCCATTTATGGCTTTAGTTGTTTAAACTGTAGAAAGATTTGTTACAAACACTGTAAAAGTAAAGCCTCCACATGACTCTTCGTTATCGTTAAACTTGATGTTTCCCTTTCAGAGCTTTTCTCAAGCACATACAACATGTATATGTTGATCTAAAGCAAATTTATCTCGACAAAACCCACTATAATACTTAGAGCAGGACTAAGTGAAATGGCGGACAGACATGAGTCATTCCCAAGACATAAATGGCAGTCTCGTAGCAACTCTCCTATCATTTTCTCCATTTCTTTTATCTTAAAATGGCACTATCAGTGGTTCTTGACAAATAAAACTTTAAACCTGATTTTTCAAGAATTAACAAGTGGATAAACAGGACACTTGTCAGTTTCTCTCTACAGGACAATTTTGTGTCCAATATTATATCAAGAAATGGAGGAGAAACAAGATGGCGGCATAGGGTAGACACCGCATATGCAGCTGTGAACAACTATTTCAGAAAAACCACGAAAAGAACACACGGACACCACACGCACCCACAGGACGGCTGGCTGAGTGAAAATCCTACAACCAGAGAAGAGTCTGAGACTCAGAGCAGCAGCGGAAGCAAAGTACAGAGGTACGGAG
>PVJC01001864.1:0-86812 GCA_004026665.1 Murina feae
AAAAAACTTGTGGCCTAAAGAGAAGGGCAATCCAGGGTCTGGCAGATGTCCTGTTTTTATCTAACTAGATTCCTTTGCCTCCTCTTTCTGGTGACCAATTTTCCTACTTTGAGAGAAGCTGCTCCTTTCCAGTCCTTGTGACTCTGGAATACTGTGACCTCCAGCCACAGGGACCTGAACAAGACACGTGACCTAAACCAGACCAATCAAAGCCCTTCCCTGGGGTTTTTTGTCTTTCCCCCCTTAGCCTGTGAGTTAAAGGAGGTGTTTGCAGAGATCTGAGCACTCCTATATCCCCAGCCATTTGGAAGAACCCGAAACAATCCATCAGACACACCAGCAGAAGACAAGCTGAGAAATGCGGAGATGGAGTATAACTGGAGCAAATGCAGCCATGCATCACTAAACGGCAGGGATACATCTGAGCATCTCACCATTAGGCAATTTTGCTGCGCGAACATCACAGAGTGCACTTAAATCAAGCACAAGGGGAAGCGATGCAATCAAGAACCACGGTACACAGACGTAGGAGGCTGCTGCTGGCATAGCATGGCATACTGATCTATAGCAAACTTTCATAAACAGCGAGAGCACACTCTAAAATAACAATAAAAAATATGGTGAATATGTAAACCAGTAACATAGTTGTTTATTACCCTTCTCAAGTACTGTACGTGCTATGCTTTTCTGCCTCTGGCAGGGCAGTGAGTTTATTAACATCAGCATCACCACAGAACACATAATGTGTTGCACTACAACATGAAGATTGCTATGACGTCTCTAGGCAACAGAAACTTTTCATCTCCATTACGTATGGGATCATCATCAAATACTAGTACGTGGCCCTTTATTGGCCAGAACTTTGTTATGTGGTACACGACTGTTGAGGAAGAAGAAATGCATTCGAACTTATCAAAGACCTGGGTTGGAAATGGCAATTCAAAGTCACTATTACAGCCAGCCAGCCATCATCCCTCCATCTACCCACTGATCCAACCATCCGTCCATCCATTCAACAAACATCCACCGTCTTTACTCTGCTCTGGACTTATGCTAAATGCTGTGTCTATAAACTTGGGCCTTTTTTTAACCTGAGGAAATAAAAAGCCATCAAAGGGAGGCAGATAGATAAACAAAACAAAAACATAAAGGGACAGGGTGTGTCTGAAACAGAAGTGTGTCTCACTTAATGAAATCATGAAGAAAGTAATAGGGAGAGTTAAACGTAAGCGCAGAGTAGATGTAATTTCTGAGGTAGGAAGGAGGCACTGGGCAGGTAAAAGGCAGATGGGATGCAAATAGGAGGTTAGGTCAAAGAGCCCCAAGGCATGAACTACCAGTGACCTTTAGAGAGAAACACATCGACTGGTTGCCTCCTGCCTGACCCCCAGGGAGGAGCCTGAAAACAAGGTATGTGCCCTTGACTGGAATCGAACCTGGGACCCCTTTGGTCTACGGGCTGACGCTCTATCCACTGAGCCAAACCAGCTAGAGCTGAACCTTGAATTTTAAAACAGATCCAGATGACAGGGATCACTGGCTTTCAGGAAAGGTCTGGACGTATGAGTCCAAACCAGAAGAATAGTAAAAGAGAGAAGGCAGAAACAGGAAGCAAGCACCACACGCCACAATCCAAGAACGAGGTGCCGGTGCCCATGCAGACAGCAGACAGAGGATAGGCGGTGATCCAAGTGCCAACCACAGGGTAGCGATCTACGCCACCAGGGTAGGTGGCATGACGAGTGTGACAGCAGCAATAAGGAGCTCCCTCTCTATTAAAGAGTTGGGTGTGTTCATTCAACAAACATAAATCTAGTACCATCTACATGTTAGGGTCTAAGAATACAAAGTTATTCAAGGGAAGGAGCTGACAACCCACTGAGAAAGACAGACATGCACTAATGCAACTTGAAAAGGGAAACAGTGGGGGGGAAACGTGGACTATTCCTTGGAGCAGCAGGAGGGGCCACTAATCCAGGCTAAGCTGTGCCAAGGACAATTCTGATTGTAAAAGGCCATGACTGAGTGGAGTCCGAAAGGAGGACTCCGAGTTGGCCAGGTGAACCAGATGCATTCGGAGGGTGAGGGCATTCCAGGCATCAGGAACGACGTGATCAATGGCAGGAAAGCAAGAAGCAGGAAATGGAAACCGTCTGTGCTGCTGAGCCATAAATCAGGGGTGACAGGCAGGACGGGGTAGCTGCAGGTAATGGGAAAGGCGGCTGGAGAGGTTGATGAGAAAGCTTCCTGGGCCGGCCTAGAAAAGCTGGGACTTCATCCCAAAGGCCACAGGGAGCCGTGGAAACAGGTGAGTGACAGGACAAGAAGAGGGTTACTGAAAACCAAGTTCCTGTGGCTGAGGGGACCAAGCAAGGGACCTGGGTACAGAGGAGGTGGTGGAGCAGGAAGACACGAAGGAACGAGGCAGGAAGCTGCACTAGGATTCTCCAAAGAAACAGGAGAATATATATATTAAGGAATGGGCTCCAAAGAAACAAAATATATATAAACATATATAAGAAAATGGCTCACATAGTTATGGAGGCTGGGAAGTCTCAAACCTGCAGCTAACAAGCTAGAGACCCAGGAGAGCTGATGGGTGAATGGAGAGAGGGATGGATGATGGATGGATGGATGGATGGATGGATGGATGGACAGACAGACAGACACATGCCTGGCTGGCTGCAATAGTGACTTCAAATTGCCTGAAAAGCAGGAGAACCCATTGTTGGAAATTCCAGTTCAAGTCTGAGTCCAAAGGCAGGAGGAAAGCAGTGTCCCAGCTCAAAGACAAGCAGAGAGAGTGCATTCTCCCTTACTCCACGTGTTGTTCTCTTCAGGCCTTTGAGGGATTGGTGAGGCCCGTCCACACTGGGGAGGACAATCTACTTCACTAAGTTTACCAATTCAGATGTTAGACTCATGCAAAAACGCCCTCACAGACACACCCAGAAGAATGTTTCACCAAATATCTGGGCACCATGTGACCCAGTCACGTTGACACATAAAATTAACTATCACAGAAGCACCACCAGCATCTAGGTCCCCTCGCGGAGCAGCTGCAGCTGCTGTCGGACTTGGGTACTGAGCCTCTGAGCTGATGCTTGGAGTGAGGTCACCTGGGAAGAGGACCAGAGCCCAGAGGGAGTGAGGAGTCAGGAGTGAGCAATAGAGTTCTTAGAAATTGTGACTAAGCCCGGCCAGTATGGCTCAATAGTTGAGCACCAACCTATGAACCAGAAGGTCACAGTTCAATTTCCAGTCAAGGCACATGTCTGGATTGTGGGCTCGATCCCCAGTAGAAGTGTGCTGGAGGCAGCCGATCAGTGATTCTCTCTCATCATTGATCTCTCTCTCTCTCTCTCTCTCTCTTAAATCAATAAAAATACGTATTTTTGAAAGAAATTGTGATTAAAATATAAATCTAACAACAGGAAAGACATCTACTAAAT
Organism: Murina feae; assembly: GCA_004026665.1. Taxonomy (NCBI): domain Eukaryota; kingdom Metazoa; phylum Chordata; class Mammalia; order Chiroptera; family Vespertilionidae; genus Murina; species Murina feae. The sequence continues at coordinate 3,453 of PVJC01001864.1, forward strand.
ATTGTCATGGCAGAAGGGATTAAAAGGTGGCATTTCACAACATGGGTGACGTGACTTCATTTAAAAACGTGTCGTGTGTGTGGGTGGATGTACACACACCTGGAGGAAAGGTGGAAAGGCAAACACAAGCAGGCTAATTGCAGATTTTCTCTGGGTGTTGGAATTCCAAGTGACTTTTACTTTCTTCTTTATACCTTTCTGAATGATCTTTTTATTTTCACAATTGCCATGCATCACCTTCACAAACAGAAAAACCAACAAAGCTCCACCAACTTTGTGCTCTACCTCACACTCCAACACTGAGCCAGTACATCCCTGGACACACCCTGCTACTGGTCTCTGTGGGCCATCAGTTCTCACCTCCCCTTTCCCTGCTAATTCTTTTCCCCTCTCCCTAATGAATGGTTACTCTCCACAAGGCTCAGTGCAGGCACCTCTCGTCCCAGGAGCCATATCTAGGTCTCCACCGCCTGAGTTTAGTGTCCCTGCTTCAGCCTTCCCTTTACACCTGGTGCTCTGGTCTCTGCCAGAGCTCCTCCATAGAGAATGGTAGTTGTCCTCCATACAGAACCGTGGTTATCCATGGGAGGTGAGTGTGTCTTTACCACTGGAAGATGATTTCCTCTGTCTCTCTCCAGATCTCTGGTCCATGGCCACACGCAAAACCCTTGGTTGACTAAGTGGACTTTGTGGGTGACCGGTTAGAACTGGATCTAGGTCATATTTTATCATGACAGTTAACAGTGGGCCAGGGAAGATTCAGAAAGGGAAGACGTTGATACTGGAATACACAACAGTAGCTCTTCTCTCCTCTTTTTCTTCTCGTTTCGTCTCCTGCTTTCCTTTCCTCTTCCCTCTCTCTTGCCTACACACTCCTTCTTCCTTTTCTTTCTAAAGAAGCATTTCTCAAATTTTGGTATACAGAAGAATCACCTGGGAAGCCTTCTACATGCATATTCCCAGGCCCTGACCACAGTCCTGATATTCTAGGTCAGGAATTCCGGGACCCAAGAATATGCATCTTCCCCCCCGCCCCCAAGGTGATTCGCTTAATCATTCATTCATTATTCTGTAAACTTTATTTTTTCATTTAATTTTTAAAATTATAGTTGACATTCAATACTGTTTTATGTTACTTTTAGATACATAGCACTGTGGTTAGACATGTATGTAATTTACGAAGTGACCCCTCCAATAAGTCTAGCTGGTCCCGTACATAGTGACTACATTGTTATTGACTATATTCCCTATGCTGTACTTTACATCCCTGGGACTGTTTTGTAACTATCAGTTTGCACTTCTCAATTCCTTCACTGTTTTACTTGTAAATCTTTGATCCTGCTGGAATTAATGTTGTCCTCCAACCCCCACCTCATCTGGCAACCATGAATCTGTTTTCTACATCTATGAGTCTGTTCCTGTTTGCTTGTTTACTTTGTTCTTTAAATTCCACGTGTAAGTGAAATCATATGGTATTTGCCTTTTTCTGTCTGACTTATTCCACTGAGCATAACACCCTCTAGGTCCATCCATGCTGTCGCAGTAGTAAGATTTCAAGAATCTGCATCCTAACAAGTATGCCTGATGATTCCAATCCCACTTTATTTTTTTTAAATATATTTTATTGTTTTTTTTAAAGAGAGGAAGGGAGAGGAATAGAGAGTTAGAAACATCGATGAGAGGGAGACATCGATCAGCTGCCTCCTGCACATCTCCCACCAGGATTGTGGCCGCAACCAAGGTACATGCCCTTCACCGGAATCAAACCTGGGACCTTTCAGTCTGCAGGCCGATGCTCTTTCCACTCAGCCAAACCGGTTAGGGCATCTGATCCCACTTTAAACAACACTGACTTTTAAAATGTAGGATTTTTCATTGACCTTGTCTACCAACATTCGCCAAACGAAGTGAGAATGGTGTTACTCACAACATTCTTCATTTCCCAGTCACATTTCCTAATCCTACAAACCCAGCTCTATCTCACTGATTCAGACCTCACACATGTTCCATGTGGTTCGAAGTACCTTCTGTGCACCTGACTCCCAAGTGTGATTATTTTGTCTCATTACTTATATAAGAACAATAATTACCAACATCATCAAACCACAATAACTGCCATTAAGTTCCTATGTGCCAGACACTGCAAAATACTTTCCTAGCATCATCTCGTTTAATACTCACAGCAATTCTGTGAGGCAGATCCTATCATATCCCTAGTGTCCCGATGAGGAAGCTGAGAGTAGGGAGGCCACGCCCAAGGTCACAAACTTGTAAGTGCTGGAGTCATTTGAACGCAGACTGGCCTAACTGCACATTCCATGTTCTTCCCACTAAGGTTCCCAATGTATTCTCTTGCCAAAGATTTCCTATAATAATAGTAACAACAACAACAATAATATACAACAATAATATACCTCAATATTAACTCCAGAAGGATCAAAATTTAAAATTAAAATAATGAGCCCAGCCAGCATGGCTCAGTGACTGAGTGTTGACCTATGAACCAGGAGGTCACGGTTCGATTCCTAGTCAGGGCACATGCCCAGGTTGTAAGTTCAATCCCCAGTGTGGGGCATGCAGGAAGCAGCCAACCAATGTTTCTCTCTAATCATTGATGTTTCTCTCTCTTTCCCTTCCTCTCTGAAATCAATTTTTTTTAATGAAACTTAAAAAGTATTAGAAAAACTTCTCGCACCTAACAAGATGGATGATGTCCACCACAGCCTACCTTTCTCTAATCTCTGGACACAACTAAAAACTACATAAAAGATAACAACGACTGCTTGAAAACTCTAAAAAGCAAACAAAGCAGAGAGAGAATGAGAATGAAAACGTGGACAGCAAGCTGTCCAGGGATAAGCTTTTCAGGTCCCCTCCTCCCCCCACCCCCCCGTGCCTTTGAACTGAGGACAAGCTTAGGAAGACCTAATATAGACATGTTTCTGCCACCGGGAGGAGGAGTGAGGGCCCAAGAGAAAATTTAATTGCACTTATAGGAAAAAAAAAAGCTACCTTTGCTTGGTACATCTGAATTTTGAACCCCAAAATTCATACTCACTGCAAATGTTTGTTAATTGAATGAACAAATTGTGTTGGGGGTGGGTCAGGGGAATTGCAGTGCAGCAAGCTCTTGGTAGAGCCATCTTGGCTACTCTCCAAGAAAAACAGAAATTACTAAAAGGAGTATCTGCTTTCTAGTTCTTGCTTGGCCACTTATTATCTGTGGTTCCTTGACTAGGTTGCAAGGCTCCTTGGGACTCAGTTTTTTTACCTGTAAAATGGGTATAATGATACCTGTCCTGCCTTCCTCACAATGTTATCATGAGGACCAAAAGAGATAACCTATGTGAAGGTACTTTATATGGGATTACAATAAGAGGGTGCATCACCCTCATCCCATGATTCGAAAAGTAAGAGAAAAGTAAATGAACTCAAGGATCAGAGTTCTGTGGTACCCTTCCTCCCAATCAAAATGTTCGCCTAGAACTGGCAAGGAGTGGCAACTCCGTTTTCCCTGGAACCGCATCCCTGCTAAGTGCAGTCTACGGAGGACTGCATCCTCAAGATTAGCAGAGCACACTCCATCAGGACGACATTCTCAGGGCTCAGAACAGATTTCTTTTCATTGTGAAATAGCCTGTCTGCTGTGCAACAACAGACTCGGCTCCGGGTGACTCTTCCCGTAAAACACGTCCTGTGCTCAGCACTGCTATTATGGGGCGGACAGACATGGCAGAGAATCAATTAAAGCCCTGACACATTAAGTGGAGCTCGAAGACCTGTTTCACAGGTTTCCCCGGAGGAAAATAATCACGTTGCATTACACGTTGGAATCCGATTGTGGCAGGATTTCTGAGTCAAGGTCTGGGCTTTACCAGACAGACCTGAGCTTTTCTAAATCGTTTCCAAGGGCTGCTTCCAGGATTGCGGCATTCCATCTTCCTTTGGTTTCCCAGCATCATGGTGGAGCAAGAGGGAGTACCATCGTGTGAGCACCCTCCGGAAAACTGTGAGTTCCCTTTAAAAAAAATCCCTTACAGACACGGGGAGGCTATGGCAGTGTTTATGGGTATGCCCATTTAGGAGTGAAAGCAAGTAACATCGAGGGGCTATTACAACTGAATTTCTTTTTTTATTTTTATAATAGGGCTCTACCACCAACAGGGGCAGCCGTGGTTTAGTCTCTGTTTTAGAGGAAGTTCTAGAATTTCCAGGAGAGCCCAAGCAGAAAAATGAAGGAGAGGGTTGACAGTGGGATGGACATGATGTTTGTGGTTCCCTGCTTAACCTGTGCCTCTCTGACGACAAGTAGGAATGTTAATGATGAAAACAACGAGTTTTTCTGGGCTCGTTCAGACAGCTGTGTAAACTGTCTCCAGCCTCCACGCCTAGATAACCTCTGTGCCGCAACCTGAGTAAACAGGAGAGATTGTGAGGTTCAGGCAGTCTGTTTTCAGGGTGTCCCCTATAGACGGGCGGAGGCAGAAGTGACGAAGGGAAGGAGACCCAGGCCAGGCGAGCGCCAGCAGGGGTTACCAGGGAGGGCAGGCTATGGCCTGCTGGCAGGAGAGGTGTGTCAGGAAAAGGTCTGGGGGACACCGCCGACTTCCAGTTTTACAGAGTAATTCAAAAACAAAGAACTAGAGGTCAAAGAACACATGAGGGTAGGTTGCAAATGCCATGCTTTGGGGACATGTCCAAGAAAAAGAGACAGAGCAAGACAGACCAGAACGGAAGGACAGGGCCAGGCCTGCCCATGGTCGTGTTCAGCTTTTGTCCAGAGCAGAGCATTCTTGGAGGAAATGCTTTCACGGTAGAGCAGTCCGTTCCGCTCGGAAAGTAAACATGTTTGAGAGTTCTCTTCATGCAGTCGACCTGCCACCTCTGTCCAGGTAGGAGGACGTGAGAAGGAGGTTAGGGATCCCCTTTTTAACCAAGTGCACTAGTCACTGTGATTTTTCACATAGACCTTCTGTTCTTTTCTTGTTTGAGTTGTTATCTAAATGCTTAAACCTTCCTCCATTGCTTGGAAAAAATTCTTCTTTGCAGAATAGCATGTACTGGGGTATGTTCGTGCTTACTTAGTCTTTGTAGAACACAGTCTCTCAGAGCTATGGAGGGGAGCTCAAAATGTGTTGGAATCTTGAAGTCGTGGGGCCTGCCAAGGTCCTTGGGGCTACAGGGACAGAGGGTGCCCTGCATTCTGCCCTCCCCCTTCACCCTCTCTCTCAAATGCATACTCCAGCCACTTTCACTTATTTATGGGTTCACATTTTTTTAAATATGTTTCCAGTGCTTAAAGCAAATAAAAAACTTGAATATCACTGAAGTATCCAGCCTTTTCTCTTGATGGAGAGAGAACTTTAACTTCCCAAGAATTACAATGAGTTAAAGTCAAACCAGCAACAGAAGCCAGGTCTGTGGATAACTAGTTCTACCATGCTGCCTTCCTCTCCCTTTGTTCAAAGCAGACAGCAGGGTCTTCTTTGCCTCACTCACCCTGTATCTACACTTAGCTCAACACGTATATTCAAAGCCTTACCACATATACCACTTTTTCCTCAATATAGTCAATCCAATTTCATAAACATTTACTGGTCCTTCTCGGTACAGCCCTGAACCAGGTACTGTGTACTCAGAGAGGGATAAAACACAATCCCTGCCCTCAGATATATACCCAGCCTGTTTTACTCAAAGGCATCTTATCGTTGTACTAAGACAGAAATTGTTTGAATATATTATATTATTGAAATAGAAGAGCAAGGGGAGGGAAGTCATTGGGCAGTTCCTTGAAACATTAAACATAAAATGACTGTATGTTCCAGCAATTCCACTCCTAGGTATATACCCCCAAATAATTAAAACAGGTACTCACTCTGTTTTAATGTGCTCAATGGTTAAGGTGTCGCCCATGCACCAAAGAGCCGTGGGTTTGATTCCCGGTCAAGGGCACATACCTGGGTTACCCTGCCCCTGCTGTGGCATGTGTGAGAGGCAACCAATTAATGTATCTCTCTCACATCAATATTTCTTTCTGTTTCTCTCACTCCTCCCTCCTTTGAACTCTCTCTAAAATCAATTGGGTAAGGATTGACAAGAAAATTTTTTTAAAGAAAACAGGTACTCAAATACATGTACTTGCATTAACTATTTATAGTAGCCGAAAGGTGGAAACAATCCAAATGTTCCTAAACAAATGAATGGATAAACAAATTGTGGTATATCCATACAATGGAATATTGTTCAGACCAAAAAAAGGCAGGGATTTTAATACTGCCACCACTCAGATGAACCTCAAAAATATATATGATATAAAAGAGGGTCACATATTGTATGACTCCAATACAATATTCCATACAATGATTCTGCTATCTGAAACCTATCCACAGAGACAGAAAGCGGATTGATGGTTGCCAGGCCGGGAGGAGAGGTGTGGCGGGGGCAGGGGGAGTACAATGGGGAGTGACTGCTTAATGTGTATACAGTTTCCTTTGGGGGTGATGAAAATGTTCCAAAACTAGATACTAGTGATGGTTGCACAACATGATAAATGTACTAAATGCCACTGAATAGTTCAGGTTAAAATGGTTGATTTCATGTTATATGAAGAAGGTAGAGAGCTCTGAAGAGGCTGTGAGAGAGCTGGAAGCAGGCTTGGAGGACAGCTCATGCAGCCTGAAAGGTTTTACCCTGGGACAGGTGGGATAGCCAATGAGGATTTTTAAGCAGGAGAAGGGCTTGTTCAGGGCTATCTATTCGATTGGACATTTTGAGTGGAGGACTGACGATAGTGGGGAGGGTCTGGACGCATGGGCACTGGACACGTGGAGTCTGTTGGTCCATTGAGAGGTCCCAACAGATGTACCTGGATGTGAAACACCTGCCGGCCATGTTCAGTTAAGTCATTGTAATCACCTCCCACTAAATTTTAAGTCGGAAATAATCACTGGGGTGGAAAATAGCCATAACTCTTAAAATCTATTTTGGTAATAGTTTAAGCCCCTATTTTTACATGCGCTTTGACACCCAAGAGAGTTTTTAAAGGAAAATGAACCCACTTCCTCTTTCTCTGAAGATTACTCTTAAAGATGTATCTTTGGACAAATGCTTTACCAAGGAAGAGAGCCTGGTTTTCATGAAAGCAAATTACAGTTCAAATATAGGCTTATAGAAAAGGAGCTATGATCCAAAAGGAATACATTTATTTTCTCAGTTTCAATTTGGGCCACTGTTGAATGTCAAGAAATGCTGCAGGCTGTAACTTTTTAAAAGTAGCCAATGGAATTACTTTGCACAGAGAATAACAATTTGAATGAAACCATTCAAAATTGACCTACTCCATAGTCATCTAAGTACTAAATTCTGTGTAAACTATTGGAACCACACAGAACTTCAGAGGGAGTTCAAAGCTCTCTACCTGGTGGTCAGTGCATCTGCCAGGCAGCTTCCCCTTGTCTTTCTAGAATGACCGGCTGTTCTGAGGGAAACCCCAGAACTGAGGGGTTTCCCGGACTCGGGACACTCAGTGCTAACACCAGAACATTTGAGCACCTGCTCTCACCTCCACCAAAACCCCTCCCAAAATTCCGCCTTCAATGCGGGATCGGTTTCATTTGGAAAGTGGATAAAAAGCAGCAGTGAAGAGGAGAGAGGAAAAGATGGGCATCGCTTGGCATCCATCACGTGGAAAGAAACATTCAAGGAATAAGAACGCGTTTCACGTGAGTTCCCAGACTCAACTTCCAGCCTGCGTGGCATGACAGTCAATGGTGTGGCTTTCAGGTGGGCTGCAAGGGCCCACTTCTCACTTCCAAATCACTCACTCAACAAGCACCCACCGAGGTCCTCCCGTTGACCAGGCTTGGGGTCCAGTGCTGGGGTCCAGAGATGAAGATGTGCCAGCCTGGCCCCAGGAGATGCTCATGGGCCAGAGTCCAAGTAGAAGAGATGGACAGCCACGTCTAACACAATGTAATCAATTATTAGAGCTCCCAGCTCTGAAGAGCCAGACATTTGTAGACCTTATCTTTCTTAAAACTACACCTCAAGGTAGGTATTATCATCCCCACTTTAAAAAATAAAATAAAAAACTGGAGCTCAAAGAGGTGGGACTTGCCCCACATCCACCTGCCAGCTAGCAGTGGCAGAGGCAGGCTGTATGCCAAGATTCCCAAAACTCTGCTCGCTCTACCATTCTCAAGTCCCTCTCAGTGTGATCAAGGTGACGATCAAGGTCGTTGAGACTTCTGCACTCACTGCAGCCCGTCTTAGCCTTTCATCAGAGAGCAGCTGTATCTACACTCTGAGTTGAGAGCAAAATAGCCAGGTTTTTAACACTCATACTAATGAGAGGGGCAGAGCGGGGGTAGGAGAAAGCTGGATATTTGTGTTTAACTAGAAGGCAATTGGAAACCACTCCTAGAGGCCTGATGAAGCCACCATACAGAAAAGAACATCTCAGGCTTCATGACACTGCATTTGGCACTGATCTCCTTGGATAAGACACCAGAGGTATAAGCAACAAAAGAAGAAAACAGACACATTGGACTTCATCTAAATGAAAAACATTTGTGCATCAAAGGATAGTAACAAAGTGAAGAGGCCACCAACAGAATGGGGGGAATATCTGCACATGTCATATCGGATAAGGCATTAATATCCAGAATATACAAAGAATGACTCAAAATCAATGACAAAAAAAGAATAAGAACACAGTTCAGAAATGAGCCAAGTCCTAGAATACACATTTCTCCAAAGAAGATACACAATGCCCAAGAAGCACATGGAAAAATGCTCGACATCGCTAAACATCAGGGGAATGGGAATCAATACCACGTCCCTTCACATCCATTGGGATAGCTGTCATTACCTTAAAAACCAGACGAACCAAACAAAACAGACAATAACAGGGACTGGCAAGCATGCAGGACCCTTCTGCACTGTTGGGAACGTCAAATAGTGCAGCCCCTGTGGAAAGCAGTATGGCAGTTCCTCCAAAGGCTGCAAATGGAACTACCTTACGACCCAGCAATTCCAATCCTGATTATATACACAAAGGAAATGAAAGCAGGAACATGGAGAAATATTTACACACCAGTGTTTATAGCAGGATTATTCACAATGGCCAAAAGGTGGAAGCAACCCAAGTTTCCCTTGAAGAATGAATGGATAAACGAAAGGTAGTGTATACATCCAAAATAATATGATTCAGCCTTCCAAAAGGAAGGACAGTCTAACACATGTTAAAAATGAATGAACCTTGAAGACATGTTAGGTGACATAAGCCAGTCACAAAGAGACAAATCCTGTATAATTCCACTCATATGGGGTACTTAGAGTGGTCAAATTCATACAGGCAGAATGGAGAGTGGTTGTTGCCAGGAGGATTAGAAGGGGATGAGAATTGGTGTTTAATGGGTACAGTTCCAGTTAGGGAAGCTGACAAAGTTCTAGGGATGGAATGTGGTGGGCCTTACACAGCCGTGTGGATTGCCTTCATGCCGTTAAACTATATACTAAAAATGGTAAATTCTGTTATGTGTATTTAGCCACAATTTCTAAATGCATACAAAGCACATGTATCTACAGACCTCAATTTCCACCCAAAAGTCCCTTCAATGACAGAAAAAAAAATGCTCTTAAAAAATCCATTAAGCAGGGAGTTGTTTGATGGGGACAGTTTCAGTTTTGCAAGGTGAAATTCATTCTGCAGATCCAAGGTGATCGGGGTTGCACAACAGTGTGAATGCACCTAACCCTGCTGAGCTAGACACATGGACACAGTGAAGATGGCAAATGTTATGTTATATATATTTGGCAACAATTGAAACTAAAAATCCACTAGAACACTGGAAAGCAAGGATGGGTGCTACCTACCCACCTGAAAACGTGAGGGATTTCTGAATGGTAGGAAGCAGATGGAACTGGACTGACGGAGAAACAGGAAGGAAGAAACTTCACCTTGCAACCCAGGCGTATCTCGGAAATATTGTGGATTCAGTCCCAGACCTCCGCAGGGAAGGCAGTCCCAGGCACCCCTCAGAGATATGGCAGGTTGAGTCTGAGACCCAACAAAGCGAGTCAGACTCTTTATACTAGTGGACAGCCTTGCCTTCCATTGGTTAAAAAAAAAAAAGGCACACCTGTGAAGAAGTGCAGTAAAGCAAAGTGCAAGAACCCCTCTGTGAGAAAGGGTCAAGAAAGAAAAAGAGTGCTTGTCTGAGCAATGGACTGGGTGCTCTGTAAGAGTGGGCCTGGGTTACACCCGGAGGGTGGGTGCGAGTGTAGATTGCTAGGCCCCACCCCAGAGTTTCTGGTCCGGTGGATCAGGGGCGAGGCCTGAGGATTTGCATTTCTAATGACTCTCTGGTTGATCTGCTGCTGCTGGTTCAGAGACCATGATTTAGGAACCACTTGGAGGAGCAGCTCAACCTGTTGGCCCTTCCCCCACTTCACCTCGAAGGAGACTCGCTGCAGCATCTTTCTCCAGGGAACGTACGGAGTGTAGACTCTGCAGCTCCAGATTTCTAGAAAACTCCAGGGCGGAGACAAGAGATCGCCACACTGGAGCCACCAGCACACAGCCTGTCCCCCATGTCGACAGAAGGCGGTGACGTGGTCCATACTGACAGTCGTCAGAGCTCACCAGATATTTCTAAAGAGCAGAAGGCAGCCAAGAAGTGCCAAGTAGCTGAGGAAAGCCAGGACCGGGGGGGGGCGGGGGGGTGGGGCGCGGGGAGGGGGGCACCAATGTCAAGAATGAGAATTCATTCACAAGGAAGAATCAACCAAACTAGCAGGTGCTGAAACGTGTGTCACTAATACTCTCAGAGACTCTAAAGACGCATATCCACACGCACCAAGAAGGAGGGGGATGAGGAGAAGGAAAAGAATGGGAAGAAAAGACCATTATAAAAACACAGGCATGAGGGCCCTCGGCAGTCCCGGATCTGTCTCCTGCTTCAACAGTGTTTGGACGGAACAGACCCAGGGACACCCCTTCCTCTAGCCTTGGCCACTCTCCTGCGTCTTATCCAGTCACCACCTTCACACCCACCTCCGGGACCAGCCAACACACTGAGGGCTTTCCACCTTCACTCCTTATTGCCGAACAGCCATGAGCTCCCAAATTCGTCAAATTATTTCACTGAGATGGAGGCTGTGGTCAACCGCCTGGCCAGCCTGCCTCTGAGGCCTCACACACCTACCTCTCGGGGCTGCTGTTTCCTCTGTGAGGATGTGGTCTTGGGGGCTGGGCCGCTTCTTCTGCGAGTTGGCGGAGAAGAAGGTGAGGGCTGGGCGGCTCTTAAAGATGCAGAACCAGCGCGGTGGCCGCAGCCTCTTCCAGGAGGCGCTAAAGCCTCCCCAGAGGAGTGGGCACAACTCAGGGCCATGGAAGCCGCCCCGGCCTTGGGGAGGAGCCTGACCCCAGGCCCTTTGGGGCTGCCGGCCCTGGTTCTTTCCCATCCCTGTGACTTCCCGGAGAACCACTTCCGGGTGAGGAGGGGAAACTCATCAGGAAGATGGGCCACACCTGGCACCTCCGCAGGCTGCGCCCCCAGGCTGGGCGGGGCGGGTGTCCCATCCAAGGCTCACCCTCCAGCACTGGGAGCCTCTGGAGCCTGAGGCCTTTGAGGGACCCCTCTGCACCCCCTGGTGTCCTGCTGTCACCTGAGCCTCTCCCCAAACTACTAGCCGTTCTTTAACCACCATGAAGCCCTCTCCCATGCACGGGACCAAAGGACACAATAAAGCTTTTTGCTGCATAGACTTCAATATTTGTAGGCATTATATGTGTATATATGTGTATATATGTATATATGTGTATGTGTGTATGTATGTGTGTATATGTATACATTATATATAGTGCACCAATATTAATAGCACAGCTCAGTGCATTTTTACCTTTGTGTATATTTTTGAAATCAATCCAAAGGTCAAATAAATACATCCATCCCTCCAGAGGGCTCCCTTCCCTGTCAGCAACCCCCAAATGCAGTCACTAGTCTGCCCTCGGTCACCATAGGCGATGGGTATCGTTTTAAAGCCCCATCACGTGATTTTCACGTGCAGCCAAAGATGAGTTTTTGCAGGTGGAGGGTGGCTTCTTTAAAATTGTAACTGTCGCTAAAAAAAATTACTGAAAAGAAAAACAAATCCTACATAATCCTCACGCTCTTACACGGCAAGTCTTCTCATGGCTTTGTCCACGTGCTGGCATGTTTTTGCACAATCCTATTCGTCGTGATGTTACGACTTTACTTTTACTTTTTCCATTATCATTTATTACAAACTTCTGGCGTATATCCCTCCACCGGGAGGCAGTTTCGGATAATGATTCTGAGGGTGGACTCTGGAATTAGACACACCTGGGATCAGATCTCGGGTTTCCCACCTACACCCGTGGGTCTCCAGCAACCTTGTTTCCGTACAGTACCTTCAGAGGCTCTTACTCTATGATAGGTGTGACAGTACCTCCTCGATTTATTTCGAGAACTGACTTTGTAAAGCAACAGCAGCAAAGCACGCTTGTGGCGTTCGATTAATGGTAGCTGTTAATGTCATTGGAACAAATAGAAGTATCCACACAAAGGAATGCCATGCGAGGGCAGCAAATGTGCACAGACCAAGACATCAGGAGAGGAGGAAAGGGGCCTCATTCACTCCTAGCAACAGGACTCAGGCGCCCTGTGGGGGTGGCTTGCAAAAAGCAGCTGTGCATGTGTGTGTGTGTGTGTGTGTGTACTAAAGAGCTGCCAGTCCAGGTCTATATTGGGTGGAATTACCACAGTTGAGCATAATTCTGGGAGAGGAAGAATTCAAGAGAGCCCCAGCATCACCCATTTCAATGCTAACACCACTACAGCAGCAAGAGCCATAAAGAATGGAATGGGCAGGCCACTGAGCAAGTTCACTTGTCTTCTCTCCTTGAGGCTGGAAAACCAGGCTGACTCCCAGGAGGAGCATCCCTGGGAGTCACTGACTTATCACGGAAGGTCAGGCCCTGTGGAAGGAAGAAAAGCATTCTTGTGCCACAGGGTGGGAGTTATCAGGCCATTTAATTTGACTGTAAAAGATAATAATAATATAAATATATAGAGAGGCACTATTCTGGGCACTTGAGTTCATTTAATTAAATTAAAACATTTCATCCTCACAACAATCCTATGATGTAGGTATTATCATTATCCCCACTTTACAGATGAGGAAACTGAGGCATTGAGCAGTTATGTAAACTTGCCCAAGGTCACACTGTAAATAGTAGACTCAGAACTGAAAAACCAGACACCATACTCCTAACCACCCTCGTGCCCCAAGCAGGTGAGGTGAAATATGTTAGTTATATTATAATGAATTTTAAATGGTCTTCATGAAATACCATATCACAGTTTGCTCAAGCACTTCCTTTCTATTTAGTATTCTCTATTTCTAGCTGTAGTAAACATCTTCATGCATAGAGCTTTCCATTTCTGTTGAATTGTCGCCTTAGGGTTATTTTAACGCCCGTGAATGGCATTACCTGGTCCCAGGAGATACAGCAATCTTATAGTTGTTGCTGCATGTTGTAGTGTTTACCAAACAGGCCGCACCAGTTGGGAGTGTCACTAGCAGGGTACGAACACACCACTTTCACCACCACCTCAGGCAGCATGGGTGGAATTATTCCTATAAATTAATACACATTTGTAAAATACTTTTAGAAAATAAATAGCTACAAACATTGGAGATTTGCACCATCGGGTTGCTGGTCCGAGCTGGTTCTGAGCCATCTTGAAGTCCCCTTCCTCTCACCTGATGTTAAACCATAACCCTTCACCCACCCCCCTCCCCCCCTCTTCCCCTCCCCCCCTCTACCCCACGCGCCCCATTAGGCCATGTCCTGGACTTCCAAACCACTGCAGCTTTGGGAGGTGAGAGGCCCACACTTCGGGCCTGTTCATCTGCAGCCTGTGCTGAATGCTGCAATATTTTGTTTAGGTTTTCTCTTCTGCTTCCCCCGCTGGCCTTGCTGGGTGAGGTAGAATGACATTTAAGCCAGGCACACTGTCCCCAGGTCACAGAAATCAGTGCTTCTCAGACCTCATTGTGTCTACGAAGCATTTGGTGACCTTGGGAAAATGAACATTCTGATTCAATGGGCCAAGGGCAGGGCCTAAGAGTCTAACACACGCCCAGGTGGTGCTGCTATGGCTGGTCCTTTATTTACTCGACCAGCCAAGCAGCAAGAGAAGCCCAGACAATCCCCCTCAGAACCTCTAATTACAGCTCTGCTTCTAGAAGCTTCCAGGACCTTGGTGGAGTCAAGACTTCTCTGAGCCTCCATTTCCCCATCTGTGTAATACAAGGATGAGACTGGAGACTCTCTGAGTCCTTCTTGGTTTTCCTCTCCACATTGGAAATCTTCAGATCATTTATTTCATTTTCACAGATTGTTTACTCAACAAACAATATTTGAGCTCCAAGGATGAGCATGGGATACCTTTTTTAACATCAGGAATGAGAGAATGAACAAGACAGACATAGTCACTGCTTTTAGGAAAGACAAGCAAATTAGAGTTAACAAATATTTTGATGAGTGTCTTGGTAGGAACAGCTCAGGGTGCTGTGGGAGCAAATAAAAAAAAATGGATCTTACCCAGACCAATAGGAATTAGAGAAGACTCCACAAAGAATATCATTCCTACACTGACCCCTAAAGCATGAGAGGTGTGATCCAGGTGGTCATTCCGATGTTCAAAGTAAGACATGAACAGGCCCAAAGTCAATGGAGTGATAAGTATACTCTCTCCAAGCCAGAAAGCGAAGGGAGAGTGTCTGCTAAGCAATAATGCAGTCTACAAGGAATTAAGCCCGACCTCTAGGTAGACGGTGGGGTCATTCACTGAAATGAGGAACACAGAAGGAGGAGCATGCTTTTGGACAGGGGTGCAGAGAGAAAGTGGGTTCCATCTAGGGACATGTCGAATGGCGTCCCCGCTGAGATGTTCAAGTAGAGTGTCAAAGAAGCAGTTGGATAAGTTTTGGAGAGAAGTCTGGGCTCAAGATTCATTTCATCCTGAGTCGTCATCTCAGGGTTGGCCATAAGAGAAGATGAGATTTCCAGGAAGAATTTGCAGAGTTAGAAACAGGGCAGGCCTCGCACAACACATGCAGGAATGCCAAGGGACGGTTCTTGGAAGAGAGGCCTGGAAGGGAGATGGAGCTGAAGCCGAAGACAGCTCCGTAGAGCCCTGGACGCCAAGGGGCTAGAGTGTTTCAAGAAAAGGGGAGTGGGCAAGAGTGTAAACGCTGGAAAAGTCCCATGGGTCTCATTACAGGAGTTAGATTTCAGTGGGTTGAGCAATCAGAAGCTAAACTTGGAGAGAGCAGGCAGAGCTGGCTCTTTGAAACAGACGCTACAACCTGCCTCTGCCTCTACCTCAGGAACAAGGAAAGCCTAAGGAGAGGTTTCTATCAATCCTCTCAGATTAGCTTTATGTAAGCCTTTTAGCAAAGTACAACACACATACAGAAAGGAGCCCAAATCAATCATAAGTGCACATGAGTGTACAGTTCAATGCATCTTCTCAAGATGAACACACCCAGGTGTACAGTGCCCTGGGCAGCACTGCAAAAGCCTTCCACTTGCCCCCCATCACCAAACCCCTTCGCCCAGCTCTGATTCTGAAAAGATGCCAGTGCAATGTGAGGGCAGCTGGGAACCTTGCTGAACCTGAGGTTCACTGGTTCCAAACTCACAACTTCCTCTCTCTGCTCCTCACCACCCCAACCTTTCTCCAGAGAGCTGCCTCTTTTGTTTTTCCTTCCTTCTTCTCTCCATTCGATATCCATTTGATAACCTTGAGTTGAGGGCCTGTGTGTCATACCAGGAGGCAGGGAAGAACATAAAGGTGAGCAGCATCAGGCCTCACACTTTCAAAGATGTCCACGGGCAATCACCATGCAACACGGTAAATGTAATAATAGAGACGGCGCTGTGTGTGGGGGCAGAGAGTGTGGGTGTCCGTGCATTCGGGAACAAGCGCTTCGAAAAACAACCGAAGCTGTGTGGGCAGGAGCAACAGAACTTCTGAGTCTTGGATGGGATGAAACAGCCGTTTTATGTCAGGGACTTCTGTGGTTGCCCTTGGTAGCTCACCAATTATTTCAGAAATAGGCTGCTTCTCCTTCCCAACATACCACACCACTGACAGTGCTACCACTGGACAGTAGAGGGCGCTAAAACACTGTGCGTGGTATGTACTGCCCAGGACTTCCCAATCCAAAAGGAAACACTTTCAAGAAAGCTCTGGAAGGAAATAAATGAAGCCCAAATAGGGGAAGAGATGGGCACATTCCACCAGGCCCATGCAATTTACTCGGTGATGCTCAAAATTTCCCAGTACTCTCAATTTATATAATTTAGGATGCCTCTCAAAACATTAGTCTTTTTTTTTAAAAAGATTTTGTTTTTACCATGTACAGGCCTATTTCTCTTTATAAATCCCTTACGTAAAATCCGACATTGAGCCGTGCTTTCTCTTTCTTCCTGCACCTGAAGTTGGTGCCATGTTTCCTGGGGAAGTACCATGGTTAGTGCTTGGGCTCTGAAATAAGTTTGGGTGTGAATACCAGCCCTGCCTCCGCTGGTATCCAAACGACCCGGCGATGACTAGACACATCACCTCACCAGGCTGTTGTCAGGGGAAAGTGAGTTGATGCAAATGCAGCGCTCTGAACAATACATGGCAGGGAGCCAACTGCTCCATTAACCCGTGCTCTTATTCTCAAGCTCCCGGCTGAGCCGCACTGGCCGGCCACCCCACGCCGGGCCTGTGTGGGTGAGAAGTCCAGCCCCGTGCCCTGCAGACCTTGGAATCAACAGGTTTGTTTGGTTTCGCGTTCCAGTCCTCCCCTGTCATTCACAGGCTGCGTGATCATGAGCAAGTCCCTTACTGCCCTGGGCCACAGTTTCCTCATTCCTCAAATAATGCTGATAATTCACCATTATTATTATTATTACTAATTCTTCTAATACAGCAAGAATTCCTTCAGTTCGGCGAATGTTTTCCCGATACCCTCTATGCCCTCGGCCCAGTGCTGAGTACTAGAGAGAAAGAGACAAATAGGTCGACGCCACAAGCTTGGGGATCGGTAGTCAAGTGGGATAGACAGGCTGGTGAGCACACACAGTACCAAAGACTGTGAAGAGACCAAGAGAAGGAGCACTAGTTAGGGAGCTCCAGGAAGTCTTCCTGGAGGCGGTGAAACCTCAGTTGGCTTTTGAAGGATGAGTAAGAAAAAGTCTGCCAGACTCATCTCTCTTTAAAGTCAACGGAGATAGTTTGTGCAATCAGGAGTCCCAAATGGGAGGTGTTCTGCACATTCCAGCCAGAGCTTTTCTTTTGTCTTAACCTCATAGACCTCAGGTCCATTCCACCTGGTCTCCCTCTTTTCTTTCAGACACCCCGCTGAGGGACGCAGGGAGCTTGGGAGGCGGGTGAACCAGTCGTGCTTTGGAAGGACAGGAGCCTGAATCATGGCAATTGGGAAAGGGTGGGAGGCCCACAGAGCGCCTGGAGGTGGGGGCACCCTGACTAGCACCTGGCACAACTAAAGACTCTGCTGCCTCCCAGCAGAGTGGGCATGACAATCCCAGCCTCTGTTTCAGCTCCAGAATGGCCACACCCAGCACTACCATTCACATCCCCAGGGTTCTGTCTCTGCCTGAATTGTTCTTCCTCTTTCTTTCTCTGCCCACTCAAATTCTACCTGACACCTTCTCTTGGAACCCTTCTTGCCTGCCACTCCTGATCTCCCTGCACTTCCAATGTGATCCTGAATTACCCCATCACCACCTGCATTCTGGGGCTCTCCCTCCCATTAAGCTGTGAGCTCTCTGCAGGAAGGCACTGGGCCTGGGTCACCTTTTTTATTTGAAGCTCCTGGCATGAGCCAGCTCAGAGGGCCTTGCTGGGTAAATGTGTCTGTTGAATTGAACTGTACTGAACACAGAATTCCTGTCTCTTTCCAATCCATGGTAGTGTTTCCCTGTCTTGACAGGAAGCAGAAGGCACACTCAAGGAGGTTACTTGGAAAGCATGTAATGAAGAAATAATTTAGAGGTCTGGGTAGGGTTAAAGGAAATAAAGATGAGAAACACCCAGACACTAGCTGCTGTGGTAAGCTGTCCCCCGTAGGCCTGATGGGCCAAAGGAAGGGAGCTAGTGCAGAACTTGGCCAGAGCCACAGCCAGCAGAGAAGCTGCCCATTCGGAGCTGTGGGTGCAGCTACTGCCAAACCACAGCCTGGCAGGGGAGCAGGAAACCAAAGCCCACCCTCTCTCCTCCCAGCCATCGCCTGCTGTTGCCTCCCACTGCTTGAACCCAGACGGAAGCCAGAGACCAAAGGAGCCCAGATGGTGCAGGCACAGAAGGCAGCTTCCCCAAGTGCAGAGCAGAGCGAGGAAAGTAGAGAGCAGATTCATATGGAGAAGCGAGGACTGTTCTGCACAAGTGGCTTCTCCCCAAAATATGCTCCATGTTGCATCTGCGTCAGAATCACTTCGGGAGCTTGTTTTGAAAGCAGATTCCTGGGTTCTGGTCTGGACCCACTAAATCAAAGTATCTGTGGTGCCTGGGCATCTGGACTCTCGGGAAGTTCCCCCAGTGGCTAATCACCTGAGAATCTCCGGGAAGAAGAAAATTATGGGAATTCTGAACTTGGTTAATTCATACTATGAACTTAGAGAATCACCCCAGGTAAGGGGACTGACAGTGTTGGTGCTCCATCTATGACTTCCAAAGGACCAGGAGACCTCATTCATTCATTCATTCATTCATTCATCCAACACTATAGAGCACATGCTAACGTCCCAGCCCTACTGTGTCAACACAAAGGTGAACAAGGCTGGTCCCTGCCTGGAACTTCCTAGGTAGCATGTCTGGATTCCTCTGGGCTCCAATGATCGTTCCTACCATATGGGGATGATTCTTTAGTGCTTGTGCAAGCACCAGCACACACCAAACCCGTAATTTCAACCGCCAACACACTTACCACACCCAAATACACCTCTCTCCAGAGTCTGGTGTAGAGCTGCCTGGGAAACATACACTTGCAGGTCCCATGGTCCCCCTTGACACACAAAACCCTAAGGGGACTCATCTTCCACCCACAACTCCTCAAGGCTGCCAACCTCACTTAGTGGTGCCAACACCTGCCCTTGTTTAATCAGAAACCTGGGATCCATTGTCCACATCCTTCTCTCCCACCCGCCCCACCCCCCCTCCTCCCTCCCCACCCCCCACCCTCCCCAACCCCCATGACCAAGGCTATCCAGTCAGCCTCCTAGCCCTCCCACCCCTCACTTCTCTAGGTTTCCAGGAACACTTCAAGTCACCTTCATCTCCCCCTTTTTTTTACTGCAATGGCCTGACAAGCTTCCTTGTTGCCAAGTCATTGTTGCCAGAGGGACCTTTTACATATGCAAAACACGAAGGTCACTTCCCTGTTGAAATCTTCAATGCTCCCTAGTGCCCTCAGGACCTCACTGTAGAATCTGAAGCTCTTCACATCTGGCTGGGCCTGAGTTTCCTCCTCATTTCCCACCACTTCCCACCCACCCCTACCTGCCCTCCACACCCTTACACCCTCATCATAGATTTTAAGTTCATACACTTGCTCACCTGCTTCCCAGAATGTTCTCCCCTTCTGTACCTGGCCTGCTGATCCTTGCCTATCAACTCATCTCAAGATTCATCTTATCCTAGAAATGGTCTCTGACCCACCGAACCGGATTTGTCTACTTCCTCAGGGTCTTGTTCTCAGTTCCCCAGTTGATTTTATCTCACCACCTTGGAAAAGTCTATTTGTCTCTTCTGCTGCACGGTGACCTCTCTTAAGAACAAGGGCCAGTCATGCCTAATGTGCCTTTATATCCCAGTGCCAACAATGAGTGGGTAGACAATGAGTGGGGGAGTGGGGGAGTTCCTACAGATTAACTGAATTGATAACAGTCTTTTGCATGGAAAGGGATCTTCCAAGAGAGGACCTGGGGCATACTGCCTCATTAAATTCACTAATTTTGACAGTTTCATCCGGTTTCACAACTAGTGGAGTGTACCATGCACTGTACCAGGTTCTCTGCCAGGACAGCTTTCAAGGGCAATCTCTGCCCTCAGGACCTCATGAGAGTAGGGGAGACAATGTCTTAGGCTATTCTAGGTTGCCAGGAAAAAACAGACTCGGGTTACTTAAATACTGATGTAAATGTCTAGACTCAGATACTTCTGCATGGGAGGATTTCTCGTATGGAAGTAAGGAAGTCTGAGAACCCCCTGGCAGCAGACCAGCCCCTCTGGAACACACCTCCGAAGCAGGGATGTCAGTAGACCTCATGAACGATAGTATTAAAGTTCCTTATATTAGTCAACTGTTGCCCCAGTAATGCTGTTTAATAAACCACCCTCCCAACAACCACCATTGACTCACAGTTTGGGTCTACTTCCCATTTTTCTCATTCTTCTGGGACCAGCAGTCTACCTGGGGCAGTCTTTCTGTTGGCAGAGCAGCAGAGATGGGCGTAACCACACAAGCATATGTCAAGCCTCTAATTGCATCATGTCTGCTAACATCCCATGGGCCAAAGGGAGTCACATGGCCACGCCCAAAATTGAGCACAATGAAGTCTATCCTCTTGTCGTGTAAGGAACTTCAGGGTCACGTGGCAATGAGCAAGATGCAGGGAGGAAGGAGAACTGGGGCCAATGCAATCTGCATAACCTATCACACTCCTCACTTTTCAGGATAGAAGTCATCTTCAATTCATGTTTCCTCTCCTCACATGTAAACTTCATAAAATCAAGTACTTCACCCGTTCCTCAGAGCCTAGGACAGTGCATGGCATACAGTTGGTACTAGTTGATATTTGTTGAATGAATTAATGCCCCCTGGCTACCTCCTCCTCACATTCTTACTTCCAAGAGATAGCATCTGATTAGGTAGGTTTGCTACCATCAAATATGGTACAGACTAAGGAGTTTGGACTTTATTCAGTAGGTAGGTGATGGAAGCCATTGTGAGTTTCAAGCAGAGGACTAAGTTGTTCAACCATCTGCTTTAGCAAGATTAACCTGTTACCAATGTTGCACTAAAAAACAAAAACAAAAAACAAACAATAAGACAAACAAAAAACAAAAAAAAAACTGAGAGGAAGCTGGGAGACCAACTGGGAAATTATTTGCAAGAGCTCTGGTAAGAGTTAAGGAGGTCCTGAAGCAGAAGGTGGAGTTTGGGAAGGATGGAGGGAACATGTGATCCCCTTAGACGGCCAGAGAGAGGGAAGTCTTGGGGCTTGGAGCCCAGGCAACCGGGCATGTGGTCAATGGACAAGGAACAGGATGTGGCATGGGCTGCTCTGTTAATCTGGAGACAGTGAAGTTTGAAATGCTTTGGGACATGCAGCTGGAGGTGCCAGGTAGGCATCAAAGACTCAGAACTGGTCTCAGAAGAGATTTCTGATTAATATCTTAGTCAATTCATTTAGACCACATTTACATATATCATATTATCACATATATTATATTTACATATATTATAGTAGCTTGGTGCATGAAATTCATGCACAGGGGGGAGGGGTTGTGGGGGGGGGGAGGTTGTTGGGGGGAACAGATTCCTCAGCCCGACCTGCACCCTCTCTCACATTCTGGGACCCCAGCTGCTTCGGGCCTAGATGCAGGCCTACAGACTTGGGGCGGCCTGACTCCCGAGGCCCCATTTTATCAAGAGAACAAAGTTGGTGTTAGTTACAGCCCTCACCAAATCCAGTACAGTGCATCTGTGCCCTTGTTCATGTGCCTACTTCGCCCTACTGAATTACTAACATCTTGAAGACATAGCTCTATCTTATCCTATTTCACCTTCAGTGCCTGGCCTGGTGCCAGGGACCTGGGAGTGTTTGCTGAGTGAGTGAATGAGTGGATGAATAAATGAGTGAGTAAGTGAATGAGTGAATGAATGAGTAGGTGAATGAGCAAGCGGCTATGGGGTGGGAACTTCTGCTACGTCTCTCCCAGCTACCTGAAGCCTGCCCCAGGAAGTTTCCACCCCACTCCCAACTGCCCAGCGCCCCACTCCTAACTGCCCAGCACCCCACTCCTGGCTGTGTAGTTCCCACCCTGCTCCTGGCGACCCAGGTTCCCCGCCACTCCTTCAGCAGAGTCCAGGATATGCAGGAAGCTTGGCTTCCTCCGTTGGTTGCCAGGGGCAACCCAAGCCTCCAGCTCTGTGGTTATCACCATCTTTGATGGATTAATTTGCATATCACTCCGATTGGCTGGTGGGCATGGCTTTAAGCAAAGCAGAGGGATGGCTAATTTGCATGTTTCTCTTTTTTTATATAGGATAATACCCACTTAGGCAAAGTCTTCTAAACCTGCTGGATACTCCCACCTGCGAAAGATCAGTTTAGCAGCTAATTGTAGTTGCTTGACTTTTGTAAGTCTCTGCCTGGAGGAGAAGCGGGCAAAGGTCACAGCGGGAAATCAGATTCACAGAGACACGTGACCACTGCCAAGCACCATCACCTTTCTTTCCTTAGGAGTTTGAATTCCACCAAAGACAGCCCCTGGCTTTCATGCAAATGTTTATAAACCCCTTCTCTGTGCCAGGCACTGTGCTCAGGGCCAGGGACCCAGGGATGAATAAGGAAGGGAACATCCCTGCCCCACTTCTCCCAAGTCAGGGAAAGGGGTGGAGACTTATGGACTTACATAACTGCAACCAAATGATGCAGGGGTGTGATAAATAAATGGTCAGTGGCCTTGGCTGGTTTGGCTCAGTGGATAGAGCATTGGCCTGCAGACTGAAAGATCCTGGGTTCAATTCTGGTCAAGGGCACATGCTGGGGTTGCAGGCTTGATCCCCAGTAGGGGGTGTGCAGGAGGCAGCTAATCAATGGTTCTCTCTCATCATTGATGTTTCTATCTCCCTCTCCCTTCCTCTCTGAAATCAATAAAAATAATTTAAAAAATAAATTAAAAAATAAAATAAATGTTTAGTGGACGTTCAAAATGGGGGCTGGGCAGTTCTGTCTGATGAGAGGGTGGAAGATAGTAACAGACATTAAACTTTTGGGAAAGGTTAGGTGGATGGGAATGGACAACAGTACAGAGCATTCTAGATATGTGCACAGCTTAGCTAATGACAGAGGTGAACGGAATTTGTGTTCTGAGAGAGCTGACACTGGGAGGGAGCGGGAGGTGGAGAGGGAGGAGGAGGGAGAGGGGCCGGGAAGGAGAGACCAAGGTGATGCAGGGCTCAGATCCTACACAGCTTTGAACACACAGTAAAGGAACTAGAGATGTGACTGGGCTTTCCTGTCCTTGAAATATTTACATTGGACTCTCCTAGGTCTGGCTCTCCCTTTGTTAAAAGAGCAAGACAACTCGTAATGATTAGTTAAAAATAGGTAAAATATTTTAATCCCTTGAATGACATGGTTGTGATCAAAGGATGACGAATCATGGGCATGGTGTTTTCAGTCTCAGAGTGCTGTCACACTCCTTGCCTCGTTTCGTCCTCACACCATGTGAGAGGCAGATGTGAACAACATCTGACTGACAGATGAGACACGTAGGCTTAGGAGTCCCTACCAAATGCATCTCTCAGTAATTATAAAAGCGTTTCTTCAAAAAGCCTTCAAGATTAGCATAAGAGTGTCTGACTAAGGAGGTGTGTGTTCTCTGTACTCAGGAATGAGAAAAGTATGTTTGGCGACCAGTGAGTTCCAGAGAATTATGTTGGTTGGGCTGGTGGTTTCCAAATGCCCTTCAATCTGTGAACCAGCTGCACTCAGGAGTTTCTTACTAATAAAGATTGTAAGTCTCCACCTGAGAGCTTTGCAGATTCAGTAGGTCAGGAGTGAGGACAAGGGACTAATATGAGCAAGACTCCAGGTGATTCTGATACACAGCCTGGAAAATGGGTCAATTGGCCTCTCTCAGACCACGGATAACTTGAGGCCTTGACGGTGGGAATGCGTTCTACAGGCCGCCTCGCCTGACTTGGCATCAGATGGCTGAATAGCAATGCAGTTTCCTGGGCCCAAACCAGCATTACCAAATCAGAGTCTCCAGCGGTGGCGATCTGGAATCTATATTTTAAATGAGCTCCCAAGATCCACTTGTTCATTCATTTATGAATATCTCTTAAGTACTCACTGTGTGTTAGACAGCATTCCATGCACGGGGCGGGGAGGAGTGGGGCATGGGGTATGGGGGGCCTGTAATGGAGAACAAGACCCACAGTATCCTTCTCCTTAAAGACACTCCCTGCTACTTCCCTAAGGACACTCCACTCTGGTTCAGCTCTTTAAATGCTGGGGTTTGACAATGCCTGCCTTAACATAATGCAGGTTTGAATGAAGGCAGTAAGGGCCAGTAGGAAAGATGGAAATCTCAGAGAATCCCAGGACATTCAGCTGGGCCAGGAGTAAAAGCAGCTGGGAAATGGGAGGATTCAAGGCAGAAGCCTCAGCAATAAGAGTTCCTGTTGTGAGGCCCCCATTATCTATTCCCGGTAACAAACAACTCCCAAGATGTAGTGGCTGAAAGGCATTCTGTGTGGATGTGCGTGTGTTTGGGGGTTTTGTATGTGTGTGTGTTTTAATTCTTCATGTTGTCTGTTTGGTTCTCTTACTGGTCTTCTCTGGGTTCAACTGAGACAAACCTGAATCTCTCTCCATGGAGTCCTTCATTCCCGGCTTCTTAGCAGCACGGTGGTCTCGGGGTTCCAGGAGGGCCAGCCCCCATGCGCATGTGCCTTAGGGGTCTGGACACCAGGAAGTCACTTCTTTGGGGGTCATTAGTGTAACATTTGGTCACAGTTACTCTGGTTGTCTCTTCATCTTGGGTCTCTTTGTGTGTCTTCTCACTTTTCCCCCTGTGCTCTCCAGTTTAAATTCCCAAATAAAGGGATCCATCAGATCTTGCTAAGCACTTCCATGGCTCATGAGCTTTCCAATCCGTGGAGATTCTAGGACTCAGCAGCACTGCCAGGGCTGGTGTAAAGAAGGCAAGGGGATTGTGGGTGTGTTAGGTTCCATAGTTAAACCTTGCATGGAGAAGTCATGAAATTGCTGTGGTCGGTGCTGTAGTCATGCTGATATACAAATATCCTCCTATACCAATACCTGGGAGCAAAGGTGAAGTTTTGTATTTGCTGTTGTTTACATATATTTTTAAAACTATTTCCTTCTTATGTTTGGGGTGCTGTATGTATGCTGTAGGAGCTTTGGGAAATAGGAAGCAGAGAATTAACATCACTAGTTGTGCCCTGGCTGATGTGGCTCAATTGGTTGCATGTCATCCTATGCAAGGAGGGGTGGCCAGTGGTCTCAGGCTCAATCCCCAGTCAGGGGCTTGCAGGAGGCAGCCTATCAATGTTTCTCTCTCCCTTTCCCTTCCTCTCTCTCTCTAAAATCAATGAAAACTTTTTTTTAAAAAATCACTAGTTGCAATAGACTGAATGTTTGTGCCCCCTGCCAAAAAAAAAAAAAAAAAAAAAAATGTTGAAGCCTAATCCCCAGGGTGATTGGAGGTGGGTCCTTTGGGAGGTGATAGGTCATGAGGATAGAGCCCTCATGAGTGGGATTCGTGTCCTTAGAGAAGAGACCCCAAGTAAGCTCCCTTGCCCCTTCCAATTTATGAGGACAGTGAGAAGAGGACCACCTAGGAACCTGGAAGGTGTCCTCACCTGACACTGAATCTGCCAGCACCTTGAACTTGGCCTTCCCAGGCTCCAGAACTGTGAGGAATAAACGTTTGTTGTTTATAAGCCACCCAAGTCTATGGTATTTTGTTGCAGCAGCCAAACAAACTAAGACACCAGTCATCTCATCACCTAGAAAGACTACTCTTTACATTTTATTGTACTTTCAGACTTTCTAATGTGTATAAGTGTGTTTTGTTTTGTTTGTTTTTTACAAATTTCTGCTATGACTACAGCTTTATGTCTTACACTTTTGGTCTAAACTGTATTACTAGCATTTTCCCACATCATTACAAACTGTGAAATAATTTTAAGTTATGTAATAGTCAATGGGACATACCTAGTATATATTTATTCAGCCCCTTATCTCATATTTTTAACAATTATCAACATACTGAAATAGCCCATGTCTGTTCATAAGTCTGTCTACATTTGGATTTTTTCCAATAGTTTGGGTCCGTCTTTTTTTTCTTATACAGCACAGTTTTTAGGATTACTTCATTGTTTCTTAACAAAGTAGCTAAAGAAGTATTTTTCCGCCCGAATGGGATGACTATTTATCTCTGCTCCCTATGCCAAGGCTGGTTTTGCAAAATGGGTCCATTTCCTCTTGCTTGACAGTCCTCATCACTCCCCATTTCCGTGCGGGTTCACGGGACAGGCAGGCTGGGCTGGCTTTCCAGTGACTTCACCAGAACCAGAGACAGGGCTGTCCACGTTCCCACGGACACCTCTTTATCCCAACCATGGAAAACTGACTTTTTTTTCATAACTAGCACAGAATGTGTCTGAGTCAGGAACCCAACATTAACTACAAAGACTGACCTCAACCCAGGGAACTTGAGAAGAAACCAGGTATAACACTGTTGGGAAATTGTTCCCGCATATAAATTGAAATATGTACAAGTATTTTATGTACATTTTTGAATGCCACTGAACGAAATGTAATGGAAAATAATACACTGGCCTTAGTAAGTCAAGGGACTTGGCCTGACTTGGACATATCAATAAGGCAATCCAATTTCAACTACATTTCTCACTCATCACACTCCTGGTAAGTACCAGATTCTATCTAGGCTCCCAGCATAAGAGGAAACGATGTGAGAGCGTTCATGGGTGAGGTAGTGGACTTGCTCAATTGTATGTAATGTATTAAGGGTGAATCTAATGGGATCTAAATGCAGAAGGAGGGGCCCCTGAGCCCAACAAAGTCAGAGAATGAAGGTTACTCAGACTGTACAAGATTGAGTGAGATCTGAAGGCTGTCTGCAATGCATGTATCCTATAGCATGAGGATAACATACTATCGTGGTCCTGACAAAATTGGGCCAGCTTCCCACAATTGAGATTGCACATGATTCAAGATTGCAATGAAAGTGAAACCATGAGACACCTAGAAGGTTTTGATCTCCCTCTGTCCCTTGGTAATTTCTAGGATAAATTTTACTCACCCTGCTATTCCCGGTCCTCCTGTCTAAAAATAGACTTCATGGGAATTAGCTCTCTCATCAATGCGGGTAGATAACAAAGGGGTGTGTCCTTGACCTGTAGACCTTCTATCAGCAGAGCTGGCTAACTCCCAGGTGTGGAGGACAGAGGTGATGTCCTAATTCTTTTAATTGTTTCACCTAGAAATGGAGAGTGCATAGTGATATCTAGTCACAGAATTAATTATACTGTATTTGGGACACCACTAGTCACATGTCTCCCTTGTCTATCTGTCTACATCTATCTGTATCTCTTTTCTATCTACCTATTGGTAGATTAATTATCAAGCTTGAAAGCAAAATTCCAAAAGGAATTCCAGAGGGACTTTAGCTACAACACAACTCTTCTTGCTCACTGCCGAAAGGCAAGTGATTTTTCAGACCGGGCTCAGAACCCTCTGCATACCTTGCTCAGAAATAATAGTCACAGGTCACATGGTATCAGGAAGAACTTTGACCCCATTCAGGGATTTCCCAAGAGCCTTCCAAAAGGGGCATGCACATTAAAAAAAAAAAAAAAAGAAATGCAAGTCAAAATGAGGTGAGAAGCACAAAAGAACAGACCAAATACGGTGGCGTGCAGGGATTAGAGAGTTTATAACAAATTGGGATAATCCAGGAAGAAGTAGCTGGTGAGATGCATCTTAAAGGATGGGTAGGATGTCAACAGGCAGAGTTGGTAGAATGAGTTGTTTCGGGAGGTTGATACATGTGGCTTCATTTTCAAAGAGAAGCAACGAAGTGGTTCATGCTAGTGCTTAGACTGGGATGACCAAGACTGGACCAGTGGTGGCATCAAAGACCAAATTGAGAGAAGCCCAAGAAGGGGAAGAAATGGGAAGAGAGTAGTATTTTTTGATACAGAAGCTGGAGAACTTCCTCCTGGAGGGGGACATTTGGGGAGAAAAAGAGCCGTATCTGTGTAGGCCTTGGTGGCTGCTGCATCAAGTCATCTGCTCAGGCATCTTGACAGAAAACCATGTGACTCTCATCAACTGGTACCCCATACGTGAAGGTGATATGTCTTAGTGACTCTGCTGTCCCTGGCTGGACACAGATTCCTTTAGCTTCACATGTGACTCGTGTTTACAGAGGCATCAGAGGACACTGTGTTTGCACTGTGATGCAGCAATGATGTGCACCATGGAAAAAATGAGAAAGACAGCCCAGCAGGATGCCAGGGCGCAGTTGAGGAAATCCTGTGGTGTGTCATCCATGCAACACTAGAAGGTCACCAGAGCACTGAGCAGGCTGAACAGTGTCTCTCGTTCTTGAAATGTCACCAGGGCTGAAACTCAGTTGTCTCCTGGGTCCAGATCAGGTTTCTAATGCCTCAAAGGTGGAATGGGCAGCCAAGCAAGAACAGGTTTCAGAAGCTCATCTTTTCATGGGTGTGACTTCCAGTAGAGGCCCAGGTAGACACAGTTCTCATCTTACTGCTCTGACCATTGTGTTCCCAGCTGTGTCTGGAAAGCATCGTTCTTGATCCTGGGGTCACTGAAATGATTTTTATTTCTTTTTCATCCTCATCCAAAGCTCTTTTATTGGTTCCATCCCTCAGCCACACACATTTCCAATAGGAGAAAGAGTTCTTGACCTATGGCTGTTTCTTTTGGAGCAGTTATACATTATTGTGCATTGGTCATAGTTACAGCCTTGGCTTCTCATGTAACCTTGACTTCACACTTGGAGAGCAAAATTCAGAGGGAGCCAAAATGTAAAACAAAATAATTTTTACAAAATATTATGCATACATCATTATTATTTTTTTCTAGAGAGTATTTCCTTTTAAATAGGTTATACATCTCATAGTAGATGTAGATGTATAACCCTCCCCGGCCAGTTCCTCTTCGGGAGGTAATGACCTTCCCAGTTTCAGTTTTGTGTGTACTCTACACACATCAATGTGTTTATTTTAAGGTCTACCCCTCTTAGCAAACAGCACCACCTCCTCTCCAGCCATGCGGTTAGCTTGCTTTTGCCCCAGGAGGAGTTAGACATTGAGAGCAGATAGCCCCACGGCTTTCTGATAGGAGTCTCTATTTATCTGTAGGGGATGCCCTCTCTCTATCTCCTCTCCTTTTCCCCATTTATATGAGCACTTTCTTTAAGAAGCAGATGCTTTGGCACTTAATCCCATCCAGCCAAGCATCAGTGACACCTACAAGACGATGATTATCTCTTGGTAAAATTCCCCAACCTCTTAGGTGATTTCTTAGACTATGTTCTTGGTGTACATACATTACAGGCTATAGGACAGAACTTATACAACTCAGTGCGTGTTAAGATTCTTAGAGCACATTATAAACTGTAGTTTCCTGGTCCCACAATCAGAAATTCAGAAGGTCGGCACTGAGACCAGGAGGCCATTTCTCACCAGGAGTGTTTCCCCCAAGGTGATCTTCCTATGTGGTCCCTGGGTGACCTGCTGCCCTCAGGATTGTTCCTGACTCTTTCCCCAAGAATCTTCTATTAAGGATTATTGAGAGTTTTCTTTATCACTGCTGATTTTTCAAAGCCCGGACCGCTGTATAACTATTCTACATTGCCTGTTGTTTTCCTCTTTCTCTTTATGTTGTTGGTCATATGAACCTTGAAGGTGTGGCCCAGAGGCTTGACAAACCCATTTTCCCTGGTTTTGTAAAATGACACCACCCCATTCAGGGAAGGCCGTTGCTAAAATACGGTCCGGTCTACCACAGTACAGCATGCCAACTTTCTTCTTGCACATTTATCATCATTTATCCTTCCTTCTAAAGCCACAGCCAGCTAGTGATGGGAGCATCCTCAATGCTTTGAGTTTCCAGAGCAGGATCTCAAAGTCTCCAGACTTATAATTTCTGGTTTTCAGCGTATCTATGTGGTGGTCTGTGAATCTATCACATGTGTGCCAGAAAAGGGTTTTTGAAACTCAGATCTGTGTATCCTTGAGGCTTCACTCAAGTGTTCCTGAAGATCAGAGAGCCCTCTGAGGTCATCGCTGAATGTTACCTGTCCATTTCTATGATAATGTTAAAATCTAATCTAATAAAAGAGTAATATGCAAATTAACCCTCACTCCCTTACACCTGCAAGCCACGCCCACAAGCCACACCCACCAACCAATCAGGAGAAAATATACAAATTAACTCAACTAAGATGGTGGCAGCCATAGAGCTGAAGTTGCCCTGGGCAATGAAGAAAGCCAGGGCCCTGTGGGCCCTGAGCTCTACTCAAGGCAACAAAGTTTCAATTATAGAAGTTAAATAAATCCCAGATACTTGCTTCCAGCCAGGCACCCCAGTAGGGACTCAAACCCTGAAGGGGCTGTGGGCAGCCTGAAAATGGCCCTTAGCCCCTCACCCAGGCTGGCCAGGCACCCCAGTAGGGACTCGAACCCTGAAGGGGCTGTGGGCAGCCTGAAAATGGCCCTTAGCCCCTCACCCAGGCTGGCCAGGCACACCAGCAGGTGGACATCCCCCGAGGGGTCCCAGACTGCAAGAGAGCACAGGCCGAGCTGAGGGCCACCCGCCCCTCCACCCCCACCCCTGCCGAGTGCACAAATTTTTGTGCACCAGGCTTCTAGTATATTCATAATCTGGATCATTTGGCTGACTCCCTTAGGAGAGCTGCTACATGATTTCGGTTCCCTCATTGGAATCTCAGCTTACTGTCAAGCTGGCATCAAGTGACCAGCCAAAGGGACAGCATTTAACTTTCAATGTGTTATCAAGTACATTTGGCAGTCATTACATTGGCTTGGCTTTTCAGCTTAGACTGGAAGGCTGAGTCCTTCCTGGGGCTGATGGAGGAGAGGATGGGGGACTCGGGTTCTGGCCCCTGCTGCCTCTTTGGCTTCACCTCTTGCAGCTTTCCCCCTCGCTTCACCAGCTCCCTTACTCTACACATGCTCCCTTAAGGGCCTTTGAACTGGCTATCCCCTCTGCCCAGATTCTTGCCCCAGATATCTGTGTGAATAACTCCCTCATCTCCTTTAGATCTTTGCTGAAATGTTTGCTTAAGTCATTAAATTCCTCAATACTACTTAAAACTGCAACTCCTCACCCCACCTCCATTATTCTCCCTATCACCCTTAATCCTTGTGTCTTAACGTACAATACGACTCATTTATTCATAATGTTTGTTGTTCATTGTCTGGCTTGCCCTGTTAAAATGCATATGTCCACATGAGCAGAGACTGTTGTTTCTTTTGTTTATTGATGTCACCCCGGTACTCAGGGCACCGCCTGACACACAATAGGTGCTTAATAAACACCTGATGAGTGAGCACCTCATGGCTGCTTTTGTGCTCATGCTAAATTTGTTCATCAGTTTTACAGACACAACTCTTTGGCAGTGATCTTTTGCAATGGAAAGATATATTTTAATGGAGAGAACTTTAGGCTTAAAAATGTGTATTCCTCTAAGTGATATATAGCCATGAAGTCCTGGATTCCCAGAAACACAGGCTTAGGGGATGAGGAGTCCCAAGCTGGACTAACACTTTTTTTTCTTTCTAAACTTGACCAAGACCATTTATTTCTTCCCCTCCCTCCCTCCTGGGCCAGGAACAGACATCCTGTCCCATCTGCCGCCACTGGGCAGGCAGGGCGAACTTCACTCTCTCTGAGAAGAACCTCTCACGTTTTTGTAAAATTCCAGAGTAGCTATTTTACCTCTCTTTACATCATTTTCTGCAATTTGTCAACTTTTAAGTTTGTTTTATTTTTCCTGATAATAAAAGAAACACAATTACCACAAAAGAAGATTTAGGAAATTATAAAGATATTCAAAGACATACATGCTCAAAGACTTGAAATTCTTCTGCCTTGTAAAAGACACCTTCTGTATCCTTTTCTTCTCTGCCTGTAAAGGCAGTACTCAGCCACCATTCATATTTTGGTGCAGTTTTTTCAAGTCTTTTTTCCTGTGTGTCTGTCTGAGTTGAAATATAGGAAATTGCCAATGCTCAAACATCGTGGACCTACAAAATGGCAATTTTATGTGTCTTAACCTGGTAATTCACACAGTTGAAGCCATACTGTGCAAGTAATTTTTCCTCACATTCTTTTCACTTGTCATGATAACAGCACCACTTGCCCACGTAGTTAGGGATGCCTGGGCCCTTTTTGTGAGCTTGCATTAACAGCACAAATAATTGATGAGCATTAGTATCTCAGCTGGGAGCCATGCCCCGTAAATCACTCAAACAGTCCACCCAGTGACCAGACTTCCTGCGCCTTGATGTGAATGACAATGCTCAGTGATTCTTCCAGGAAGCTCTTCCTCTAAGTGCCCCCAGCCGATTGCCTGTGCGCAGCACTCTGGCACCAGATTTCTGCCCAAATGGCAGCTTCTGGGAACACTGCTCATCACTGCGTCCAGTTGCTCGCCTGTCGCTCCTCTTCACTCGTGTGAATCTGGTCCATTACCAGTGGTGCATATTGAGTTTGTGGAATTTCTTCCTTCCCAGTGAAAAGGCTCTCATTGTCTTTATGCATTTGTTGTTATTGTTTAGCAATTTCTGGACCAGGTACAGTCTACTAGCACGCTTTTAAAAAGAGCTTTTTTTTTTTTTTTTTAAGCTTACCAGCAGTAGGAAGGCTGCTTTTAGGACCCCGGCTTTCTCTTGGCAAACATCATCAGAACTATCAGCTCTGTTACTTTTCATCATAGCAAAGTCCCAAGGAGTCCATGGACCATGTGATTCCATTATGTTACGATTCCGCCTCCAAAGTGAATGTCAGGAACAGTAATCTACGTGGGTCCTCTCTGGCTTATTACCTGAGACTTGGTAGAGCCCTATTCCCCACTGGCCCTCTAGTTGCTCTAGATTTAGCTGAGTTCAACCACATAGAGTAGGAAGATTAAGTGCCTTCCTAATCACCCCATTTGCATAAGGTTTGGGCGCTTATGAGGTAAGGTCAACTGTGATTGCTGATAATAACATCATAACATCGTGTCTCTCCCGGGCCAAGGATCTGAAAGGATGGACTCTATCGCTTTGGTCCCAAGAATAATACAGGGAGAGGAGACTAGGACGTTTAAAGGTAACACATGCCCTGGAAACATATCAAAGGGTAGAGGAAATAAGGCAAAAACACACACAAAATGGAATAATAGAATATAATATGTGGTTTCTTTTATGATCAATATATGGTAAGCTACAACACAGAGGGGTAGTATTATAAAACCTAACACCGTGGCTTTGAGGTCAGACCAGCTGGTGTTCAGATCCTGGCCCCGTTTCTTACTGGCTGTGAAGAGCTCCCGAATGTTTCTCTTCTGTAAAACTGACCTAACGACACCTACTTTGTAGGATGACTGTAAGGGTTAAAAACAACACTGGAGTAAAGTATTTTTTTTTAAATATATATATATATTTTATTGATTTTTTACAGAGAGGAAGGGAGAGGGATAGAGAGCCAGAAACATCGATGA
This sequence comes from Murina feae, assembly GCA_004026665.1. Taxonomy (NCBI): domain Eukaryota; kingdom Metazoa; phylum Chordata; class Mammalia; order Chiroptera; family Vespertilionidae; genus Murina; species Murina feae. The sequence continues at coordinate 37,106 of PVJC01001864.1, forward strand.
GAGAGCAACATCAATCAGCTGCCTCCTGCACACTACCCACTGGGTATGTGCCCGCAACCAAGGTACATGCCCTTGACTGGAATCGAACCCGGGACCCTTGAGTCCACAGGCCGACGTTCTATCCACTGAGCCAAACCGGTTAGTGCAGGAGTAAAGTATTGATCACACTTGCGCTCAATATTACTGGTTATTATTGTTATTATTATTTGACGTACACAAACTTTAAGAATTTCTAATTTAATCTTTTAAATCTTTATTACTGCAAACACAACACTGTGACATTAATGAACTTAAATAATCAGACTATTACATATTGCCATATTTCCTCCTAAGTCTTGGCGAATGTGCGGACATCTTTACGCAGTGCATTTGTGTTTTCAGCCTTTTTCCACTTAACATTGTACTGTTAAGTTATCCCCTGTTGCAACATGATCTAATTTAGTGTAAAAATAGTTATTATTTCAACAAATATGTCATCACCTAATTAACCATTCCTCTGTTTTTAGACATTTTAAAAATTCATTTATTTATTTTAAATATTTTTTACTGATTTTTTACAAAGAGGAAGGGAGAAGGATAGAGAGTTAGAAACATCAGTGAGACAGAACACTGATCAGCTGCCCCCTGCACATCCCCCACTGGGGATGTGCCCACAACCAAGGTACATGTCCTTGACCAGAATTGAACCTGGGACCTTTCAGTCCGCAGGCCGATGCTCTATCCATTGAGCCAAACCAGCTAGGGCTAAAAATTTATTTTAATGTTTAAAGTATTACAAATAGTACATGTCTCCCTTTCCCCCATTTGTTTCCAATTTGAGGAATATTTTTTCCCTTGGTTCCTGTTTCTACTGTGCAATTGGAAATGCACGATTTTTACAAATATTTTGGGTTTTTCCTTAGGTGAACAGATATTTTTTAAGCTCGAATTTGAGAACATGTTTAAACTAATGGCTGTTGACTGTGGGGAAAGAAAAGGTAGTTTCAGCCTAATTTCTTGAGGAAGCAAGTTAAGACGCCTCCAAGAAATCCCATGTCCCCTAGTGCCGTTTTGTTCTCATCTCAGCACTTGGCAGACTGGTCTGAGGATGAGGGATAATTGATTTTAAAGTGGGCTAACCATGTTTACGTTCTTAATTTCATTCAATCCCCACCACCACCACCACCCCAACCCCGCGCAGGCCAGATCCAGGAGGTCGATATTTGTATTATTTGAGGCACAGAGAGGGTAAGGAGCATGCACCAGATCACACAGCGGCTGGGAGAGGACAGAGAACGTCTTTCACAGACTATAAATTCTCAGCTTCCCCACTGAGCTTTGAGAAAAAAAAAAGTCCCCTGATACATCTCCCCTCCCTCCCCCCCTGTCCCCCACTTGGCTAAGAGTGGGTGGGAACGGAGAGGGGATCCACTGGGCTGTCCCCTTCCCTGCTAGGAGGCTCCTCCTCCCGGGCGCTCAGGCCCAACTGGGTTCCGAGCATGCCCAGTGCGCTCCCCGTCGGTCTCAGGGTGCCTGCTGGGCGCCGCAGCTCCAGGTTTTTTGAGCGACCGAAGGTTGGTGCGGGGCGGGGCGCAGGGCGCGGGGCGGGTCCTGTTCCTGGGTCTCCCGGGCTCTGTCCGTAGTTCCCCCGAGGCCACTCTCCAGCAGAGCCCGCAGCAGTGGCGCTGCTCTGGGGCCAGGGTCGAAGTGAGGTACCAGGTGCTGCCCTCTGCCACCCTATGGCTCTAGGCCTACCGACCCCCTGGACCTCAGGCATCGGGCCTGGACAGGATGGTTCCAGCCATCACTACACTCCTTCATTCACATGTTGATTCAACAAATAGTTTTTCAGCACCTACTGTGTGCTAGGCGCTATTGTAGGGTCTGAGACATTGCAGCCAAGACAGACAGCCCTGCGGTCCCAGAGCTGAAATTCCCAGAGGAGAATAATGCACAATGAGAATAAGCAAATTAGAGGAAATCAGTTATTGACCTCATCTCCTGCTACTCTGCGTTCCTTGTCTTTGCCTAATTAGGGTCTTTGCACTGGCTGTCCCCTCTGCCAGTTTATCTGCGTGGCTGAAATGTCACCTGATCGGACTGCCTCATTGAAAATTGCACTCCCTCCACCCCCATTTCTCCTCATCCTGTTCTTTCCCCCTCGTAGAACTTGCCACCTTCAAGTATACTATATGCTTGTATGTTTATTGTCTGTCGCCTGCCTCTTCCCCCTCGCCCCGCCCCAGAGGACAGGATTTTTGCCTATTTGGTCACCACGCATGAAGAACCAGAACAGATGACTAATAATTATTTGCTGAATGAATTCATGGATAAACTGTGATACATGTGAAGTCACTAAAGTGAGGGCATGGAAAGTAGAACAGGCAGGGAGCTAATTTGGTAGGGTGGTCAGGGAAGGTCTCTCCCAGGACTTCATTTGTACAATGAAAAGGTGCCAGCCACGCGAAAAGCTGGGCAAAGAGGGAAAGGCCTGTGGAGGCTGGCCACGTTCTGAGTGTTTGATGGACAGAGAGGTGCGCATGGGCAGCAGGAAGGCAGGTGTGAGATGAGGTGGAAGAGATGAGGTAGGGGCCCCACAAGTCTCGGGAAGAAGCTTTCCTAGTGGAAGGGGATGCGCACTGGACAGCAGGACCCTCTGGACAAGGCTCGTCCTGATTCCACAGGTTTGTTGAGCGGACTGCTTGACATTCCTAGGTATGAAATCACTCAGGGCCGGGCACATAGTAGGTGCCCAATGAATGGTTATGGGACGAATGTCTGCGTGCATGCGCGAGGGGACTCCGGGCTGCCCGGGCGGCTGCGAGGCGCGTCCAGGAGAGACTGCCCCGGGCGGGGGCGGGGGCGGGGACGCCCCGCAGGGCAGCCCGGTGCCGGGCGCCCGCCCCCCGCCCCGCGCGCGGGCCCGTCGCGGCCAGCAGGACCGGCGGGAGCCGCCCGCGGGCGGCACTGGGCATGCTCAGACGGCGTCCAGGTCGCGCCGCGAGCGAGCGAGCTTCCGCGCCGCCCGCAAGCGCGACCTACCTGGGCGCCTGGCGCCCCCGGATGCTGCAGGTACGGCTGGGCACGACCCCGGCGGGCCCGGGGCAGGGCGCGGGGCGACCGGGGCCGGGGTGGCGACCGGCGCCGCCCCGCCCCCACCGTTCCCAGGCGCGCGGCGAACGCGCGGGCGGGCGGGCGGACGGGGCAGCTCCGGGGTCCCGGCGCCACGTCGGGGCGGGGAGGGGGCGCCCCCGCCGCGGTCACCTGGCTGGGCTGGGGCGGGAGGGAGCAGGCCGGCCGGGTGGGGCTGGCTCCGGGCGGGCGCCGGGACGCGGCGGCGGCGGCGGGGCGTGGGCGTGGGCGTGCGCTCCGACCCGGACAGGGGCGGACACGACCCGCGGAGCCCGCGCGGCCGGCGGCCCCGGGGGACCCCGCGGCACCAAGACCCAGGCCCCTGGTTGCCTAGGGGGCGCACAGCCCGTGGGGAGCCGGCGGAGCTCGGCGGCCAGACCTTCTGGGCTCCCCGGGGCGGGCGAATCCGCCTCTCGGCTTTCAAAGATGGCATTTCCTGGGCCTGGCACGAACTCCAGCGCCGGTGCACCCTCCCCGTTCCGCAGGCGATACGGAGCGGTTCGTCGGGTACCTGCGGGGAGACAGCTGCCGTGGGGGAGTGTGTGTGAGCGCGCGGCCACCCCAACCCCCAGAAATTCCCACTTGCAGCAACCCTAAACTTACTGAGAAGTTGGCGCTTGCCTTAAAAATTCATGGGAAGTTGAGACAACTTGACACCCGGGTTGCCCGAGGCTGTGCAAAGAGCTTGTGACTTGGACATTGGAGACCTCCGGTCAAGTTGGTCTCCCCCTTGGCCAGCTGGTGACCTTGAGCGTGTCGTTTAACCTCTCTGATCTTCAGTGTCCTCCCCTGCAGACAGCTGGTAATCAATGCCCACCTCGCCGGGTTGGGGGGTGGGTTAAGTGGGATAAATTATGTGGAGGTGTTTGGCACTGTGCCAGGCGCAAAGCCAGTGAGCAGTTGGCGTGATGTGAATTTAATTCGTTTAGAGACCCTCGTGGCTCCCATTTCACCAAGGAAATTAGAATCAGGGAAACATCTTTTCAGGGGCCAGCGGCAGAGTGACAGACCCTGCCTCTGTGCCCTGGAGAACTTCTGCTGAAGTCAAGGGCTTTGGGAAAAACAATTTAGCGAATGGTAATCGGAGAGCATCTTCTTTCAAAGCAGTTTTATACATTCAGGAACTCCGGAAGCTGGCAGTTCGGCTGTACTTACAGAAGGGCTGTTTTTTCCGAGCGGATCCATTCTGCAAATGTTTAAGCAGATGATGCTTGAAAGTAAAGGCAGGTTAGGAAGATTTCTGTTCTAAAAAGCTTCTAAACTCAACCTTTGTGGTTATTAGATCAGGGTTTCTTAACCTCATGGCTGGGGTTAGTTAATTCTTCGTGGTCAGGCCTGTTCTATGCATTGTAGCTTATTGAGCTTCATCTCTGGTCTCCACTCACTAGATTTCAGTAGTAATCCCTCTCCCTCTGTTGTGCCAACCAGAAATGCCACCAGACATGGCCAGATGCCCCCTGGGGGGACCAAATAGCCTGTCTTACTTTTTAGAACCACTGCTGCTTTCTGTCATTAGCCTGTTGAAGTTGTTAGAGCATTTCATGTTTTTCCTATAATAACTAATCTTTGTAGAGGCTTATAGAACTGCACAGAGTATATCCACAGTATCATCTCATTTAATTCTTACAACTGCCCCAGGAGGCTCGTGTTATTCCCACTTTACAGGTGAGGAAATGGAGGCTTTGAGCAGCGAATTACACATTGTGTGGTATAGTTGGGGTGTAACTCAGGTTTCCTGATTCCATGGGCAGGTCGTTTTGTTCTGTATCGAGATGCCCTTTATTGTACTGAGACTTTCAAATAGATAACTTTGCGGATGATTACATCTAGATGTGAAGTAGATTGGAAGCTGGAAACCTTTCTGAGATTGACTAGTTGAACATTAACAGTAGGCTATTATCTGACAGAGAGTAGGTCGTTCTAGTTAAATATTCTAGTTTATAGCGAGCTCCCAAAAACCCCACCTGCAGTTAATGGAATACCAATTTGCAGAGAATTAGAGTAGAATAAAAAATGTGCCATGCCTCGTACTCTGTATTGATCCTGAGTTGTCTCTGGTGATTTGCCATCTCCTAAAATGGACTCCTGTATGCAAATTAGACATTAGCTGGGGAATGTAAAAGGTCAAGTTACTGAAGTCATATCTGAGTGGCTGAGGCATTCTGTTCAGCCAGCATTTATTAGTCAAGCTGCGTCTGTATGGCAGATGCCGTGCTGGGGGTGGGAAATGCAGAGCTGGCCAGTAGACCCCAGTGAGTCCAGCATGACAAGTTGGGGATGTCCTTTTCGAGGAGAGGCCAGGTCAGGTACATATCAGGCCCACAGGAACAGCTTGGGGCTGGAGAAGGAATCTAAGTTAACACAGAGTCAAATGCAGGGCCCCACACTGCTTCCCCACTCCTGTCTCTGAGCCCTCCATTCTGCATTTTATCATAGAGAGGTGTCCTGTTCGCTTTTAACTTTCTCACTCAAGTGTCAGGACCCTGGTTAGAGACACATCTTATTCCTCAAAGGAGTTGGGGTTCCCAGCTGGTAATTGGTCTCAGCAGATGGATGGGGGACTGTCAACGGGGAGATTTCACATACATTGTTTAATTTCAGTGTCCTCCCTGTCCCCTTTTTACAGATAAGGAAACTGTGCTAGCAAAGGTACTGTGAGTCTAGGAGTGTGAGTCTAAGAGGGACGAATTTTGACCTTTTGAACCTTGGGTTCAGGCCCATGAAGGATTCTGTTTTCTAAGACCCACCTGCGGGGCTCAGCTTTGGGGATTGGAACGAACAGGAAGACATGGTGGTACCTTGCCTCCCCACCAACCCCCTGGGTTTGTGGCAAGTTGGGAGGGAACCAGCAATTTGTGGTCCCTCCCTCTCTACATAGGAGAGTGCCTATTGACCATAATCCCAGTGTTCACCTTCCTTCCACCAGACAGTGCTTCCTGGACAGCAGGGCCAGTCCCTCTTCCCCTCTTCCCAGGGTCTGTTGCAGGGGCCAGAATGCCCAGGGAACTCCGCCCTTGTCCTGGCATCCACAGGCTGGTGGGGGCAGGGCAGCCTGCTGGTGTTCGTCCCAGGCCTCAGCTTTTCTTACCAACTCTGTGAGAGACAGGACGGGACAGGACCTGGTCAGTGTCCACCCTGCTCTGGTTTGGGTCCAGGCATCCACAGCCTCGTTCTCACAGGTGTCTCCTTTCATCTGCCTGAGGGGGGACTAAGGGGAGTGCTTGGTAGGCGCTGGCTGAAATCTGATCTGGTGATGGGTTCCCAACCTCGAGATTTGCATCACACAGCTTCCAGCTGTGCCTCCAGTGAAGACCAGCTGTGAGCACAGATTTAACAGCAAATTCAGACATTTATTGAGTCTACTAGAGGCCCGATGCATGAAATTCATGTAAGGGGCTCGGCCTCCACCACCGTGGTGGCTGCCTCAGCCCCTGCCACTGCAGCAGCTGCCTCGCCCCTCGCAGCCCCTGCTTCGTCTGGAAGGTCATCTGAAAGGACATCTGGAAAGACGTCCAGTGTAATTAGCATATTACGCTTTTATTATTATAGATAGTATATATCAGGCAATAGGGTTACAGAGATGAAATTTGAACCCCTGTTTTGGAAGGGTTACAGAGATGCAATTTGAACCCCTGTTTTGGAAGGATTCATGGTGGAGTTGGGAAGACTGACCTGTGTGTTATCTGTCTCTCTGTCTATCTATCTGATAACTACTTTACAAGAGGGTAAGTCAAATGCAAAGAGACCAGTGGAGGCAACCACTCATTCTGATGGGCATCAGGGAACATCATAGGGAGTCCCTGGCATTTGAATTCAGCCTTGAAGGTAGAAAAATGTGGTACTCAGGGGGCAGACAGAACAGCAGATGTGAAGACTCAGAGGCATGAAAAGACCTTGTGTGTTTCAGGAGTGGTGATTCTTCCCCTTTGAGCTTGCTTAGTGCAGGACCCACCTCCTGCGGTAACGGTCCTCTCCCATCTCTGTACGGGGGCCTGGCTTCCCTCCACCCAGGGCTAAGTGCCCATTCCCCTTCTTTTCCTTGAAGAGAAGTGGTGCCTCTGGCTTGACTTTAAGGAATGAGCACCTTCTGCCTGGAATGCTCCTGGTTTTAGTTATTGGATACTGATAGAGCGTTTACTGGCTGCAGGCACTGCTCCTGAGGATTTCCAAATATTAACTCATTCATTTAATCCTCGTAGCAACTCTCCTACCGGGCTGCCTCCATGGGTAGCAGCTGCTTAGTAGGTAGGTCAGGGCAGAGCTCGTCTCCCCAGCCTGTACCCCTCTGTGGGTGCTGCTCTGATTGAGGTACACCTTCTCCCGGCTCACTTCATTGCTATGCCAGGAAACAGCTGAGTCTGAGAGTTGAGGGTGAGTGCTGACGGCCGCAGATTTTTATCCCTGACCCTGTGTCCTTCGGGGGACCAGCAGGGCTCCCTAACTACATTTTCTGAGCTAAAGATTGGAAACTATAGTCTGAAAAAGAATGTTTGTGCTGCTTTTTTGTGAAAGAGGAGGGAGGCCTGGGAGGCGTTGTTTGGATACTGAGTGAGTGGAATTTTTGAGACATTTTGATGGTTTATGTGGAAAGTTAGAACAGAGGATTTGAAATTGGAATAGCCCTGGAAAATTCAGGTCCTATGATTTACTGTCAGGATACACAAGCTTTTAGTAAATATTTAAGCACTGTGTAGCTTGGAGTGAATTTTTTGTACTGAGCCCGTGGGATCCTCAAAAGGGGGTAAACAGTACCTTCTAGTCCCAGAATCTTGCAAGTTCCCACAAGCCCCAGTTTACAGATGGGGTGAGAAAACAGGCTCAGAGAGAGGAGGTCACTACCCAAAAGACACGCTGCTGGTAAGTAGGACATCCAGCTTTGAACCCAAGTCTGTCCTTTAACTGTGAAATGAGGGTAATAGAACCTGTGTCCTTTAAATTGACCATTTTAAAGGAGCTAATGACTGAAAACCCACTGAGGCAGCACTTGGCACAGAAAAGGGTCCACTCCCTTGTGGTCAGGCCCTTGACCCTTTGGATAAGCACTTCGTTTGGAGTTCAGAGCTGAGAGTGGCTGTGGGCGAGTCATGGCTCCTCCCAGGGCAGGGCTGCAGGTCCTAGCTCTTAGCGCACAAAGGACTTCTAAGAGGCAGATCCAGGGCCAGAAAGGGGCGGTGGCCAGCTGGATGCTGTGTTGATGAAAGGCACTGGTCTAGCTTTGAGAGCATGATGTGAAGACCTGGCCCCTGTCCCCTGCTTCTCTCAGGTGAGTCAGCCTCGGTGTAGACCGGAGGTTTTTAGTAAAAGAGGCAGGAACCAGCTCTGGCACTAGTCACAGGTGGGCTGGGAGAGGGGAGGATGACAGTCTGGACCCAGGCCTTGCCTGCCACCCCCCCACCCACCCCCTCCCCCCGGAACTCTTCCCTCCCCTGATGATCAAATTGATACATGGTTGTTGGAGAAAATTAAAAGTTAAATGTCAGGGAGCAAAAGGAAAATCGGAGGCCGTGAGAGCCAGGGCCTTCTCCCCTCCTCAGTTCACTCACGCTTTGGGGCTTTGCTCCCTGATTACCTTCCCTCACTTTCCTGAGTTGGGTAAACCTGGAGCCATACATACGCATGCCACCATCTGTCTCCTTTCACAGAGCTTTTCCCTGTTGCAGTTTTGCAGTTAATTAGTGTAATTATTATACCTGTCTCCCCAACTGCACTGTGAACTCTGTGAAGTCTTTCTTAAAAAAAAAAAAAAAAATTCTGAGACTTATGTTTTCTTTTTAATTTTCATTTTGACCTAATTCACAGAAAAGTTCCAAAAATAGAACAAAGAACTCCCATATACTCTTCACCCAGGTTCCCCGAATGGCACCATTTTATCACATTTATTCTATCTTTCTACGTACGTAGGTTTTGTTCCATTTAGGGATTAGTTATAGACACTTCTATGTATTCTCTGAAAATGATGACATTCTCCTATATAACTATAGTACAATTTTTAGAATCAAGAAATCAATATTGATACAATACTATTCTCTAAACTATAGACCTTCTTCAGTTTTGCTAGCTGTCTCGATAGTATCCTTTATCACAAAGAAAAGCCCAGAGCATGGGTTGTATATATGGTTGTCATGTCTCTTTTTTAAAAAAAAAATATATTTTATTGATTTTTTACAGAGAGGAAGGGAGAGGGATAGAGAGTTAGAAACATTGATGAGAGAGAAACATCGATCAGCTGCCTCCTGCACACTCCCCACTGGTGATGTGCCCGCAACCCAGGTACATGCCCTTGGCTGGAATCGAACCTGGGACCCTTGAGTCCATAGGCCAATGCTCTACCCACTGAGCCAAACCGGTCAGGGCATTGTCATGTCTCTTTATTTTTTAATCTGGACAGTCCTCAGCCTTTCTTTGTCCTTTATGACCTTGACATTTTTGGAGAGTACAGGCCTGTGGTTTTGTAGAATGCCCCTCAATCTGAGTGTTTAACTCATCATTGTGTCCCCAGTACCACTGACACATCAAATGCACTCAGTAAATATTTGATGCGTGAAGAGACTATAAGGTGGAAAAAAAAAAGCAAGTTTTCTTTTCCTTACTGAAGGATGTTATTTAGTTGCAATCATAGTATACATAGGTTTGAATCCTGCTGTTTTTATAACACAACTTTGCCCCCAAAAGAGAGAGACTTCCTCAGGGAATAGTGAGCCTGCTGTCCGAGCAGGAATGCAAACACTGGGAGATGGTTTGGCAGGGCTGCGGGAGAGGAGAATGGAACATTTGATGAGGGGTGAGACTCAGCCTGGAGGTCCCTCCCACTGCTAACCTGCCTTCTCTAACTTCGACTTGAACTTTGCTGGCTTAGGGTTCCAAGAATAGAGTGACTAGAATTCATCATCTGAACCAGAACATTTTGAGAATAAAAGGGACAGCGATTAATAATTGCATCTAACCAATTAGCCTCAGCTGGGACTACCCTAGGCAAATGAGGATGTCTGGTCACTCTACCCACATGTGACTTTGAGGTTGGAGGTCAGTGTAATGCCAGTGGTCTTGATCCAGCATCTAGACGCGTTCAAGAATCTGGAGAAGTCGCTGTGTGTAGATTAAGAGTCCAGAGACGAAACATAATTTTGAAAGGCATTAGGGAGCCAGAGGAACTTGGCTAAAGAAACCAACTTCTCCTTGTCTCAGGACCCCTTGCTATTTATTAACACAATTTGTCCTAAGGCAAGATAGATATACACATCAAAGCGTAGGTTAGTATACAGAATCCATTGTCAGATTGGGGGGAAACTGCCTACGGCTGTTCAGGTGTTTAGCCAGTAGGAGGCAATAACATGTAGATTAAAATGTCCTTAGCTGTCTGGTAGCAAGCAATCCTTTTATGCACCCTTTTCAGGTTTGGGGAAATGCCTTCAGCCACTTCCAGATGATTCAGCCCTGCTGACATGCTGGAATTGGCTTCTGGCATCAGTGCAAGCTAATTAGCCTGGAAACGGCCCTAGCACTAGGAATCCTCTACCTGGATAAAGACAAAGCTTACCTCCTTGACCTTGCCGGCCAGGTCCATGTCCGTGGCTGGGGACCCCTATGGTTGCACCTCCCTTGGCAAGCTTCACTCCTGCTACACCAGGCGTCTGTCAGCCCTCCCTTTACCTGTTCCTTCCTGCCACGTGACTGCCAGAGCCTGCAGTGTCACTTATATATCCAGGCTGGATGGAGAAGGGAAGGGGTTTGGGATGGATGCACCAAGGGGACAAACAAGCCAGCTGAGCTTCTCACTGACCAAATTCTAATGGAATGGGAGAGCCAGGGTGTGCAGGTGAGGTGGGGCCGAAGATTAGAGTCTCCCTAGACCTTATCTTCTGGTTCCCTGGTGCTTACACCTGCACCTTGTCTTCCTGCATAAACACCCATTCCCTCTTCCAGCCCCGGGTAGAAGAGGTCAGAACCAAGTCGCCGCTTACCGTAAAGGCAGGGAAGCAGATGCCATTGGGGACCCGGCACAAGAGGATGGTCATCAGATGACCGGTAGGGTCAGACAGGGACCTGGATGCAGAGAAATCAGGAAAGAAACCAGCATCTAGGAATCCCGTAACAAGGTCACAAGGTCAGCAGGGGACCATTTACCAGGAAGCCTGGAGTTACAACCCTGAGTGCCCAGACTCTCTGGGCATAGGTGGCGTCTGTGTGGTTTGGTACTTTAACCCATTTTCTTCTTCACAAAAAAAAAAAAAAAAAAATACCATCCCTGACTTCCCAGGTTAAAAAATATTACAGGATGAAAATGGGCATGTACATTTTTCTGGGACATTGCAGTCTTGTGGCCTCATAAACACAATCCAGGCAGTACAGTATTTTTATCACTAGGCATCAGAGGCTTTAAGGGAAAAGCCAGTTTGTGAAGGCGAGTTCTAGTTCTTCGAGTGCAAGACACTGGCACTGGCTGAACTTGAGAAAGGTTTTCTAGTTATCTGTTTGACTGGTTAACACGTTCTTTTCCATCCCGAGGCTCAGCTACGTAAAAGCATTTAGTTTCAGGTCATTTCTTTCAGGACAGAAAGAATGACACAGTGTCACAACTGGAAAGGGCCTCAGAAGAGCCTTTCCCAGCTCGATTGTACATTTGGGGAAACTGAGGCCCCGTGGCACACTCCGGGGCACACAGGTAGTCACAGAGCACGGACTGATACCCATGTTGTACAGTTTCAAGCCCTCAGGTCTCGGGAGTGTTTTCTAGATCTCATCTAAGGAAGTTTATTAGATTGACTATATTTCTGTAATTTCGTTAATGTGCGTGGGCGTTTCTCTAACTATAGAAATGAATCATGTCGACATTGAGGCAGTTAGGCATTTCTTGCTCTCTTATGCAGAAGTTGCTAGGCTGATTTTGTTCATATAAGAAAGATATGAACTTTCTGTTGGATTTCTGTGTTCTATACTAGTGTTTCTCCAACTTTGCCACATCAGAATCACTTGTGAAAACACGGGCTGCTAGGCCCAGAGTTTCTGACTTCTGTGCGTCTGAATCGGACTCCCTGGTGGATCCTGAAAATTTGCATCTCCAACAAGCTCCTGGGTGTGGCTGCTGGTCCAGAGACCAGGGAACGTGCCTTGAGGACCTCTGCCCCAGGCATAGTGACAGTTTCAGACTATGCTCTGTGCTTTGCAGCCAGCAGCGGTCCTCCCTGCATTGCACCTCCCTGTGACTCCTCACCAGCATCTCACTCTTCCCAGGTCTCCTACCTGTTGTCCTCCCTCTCCACATAACCCACCGCCTGTGGCCCTGAGAAGCTCAGAGCCTCCTCACCTTTACCCCTCCTCCTTCATTTTCTGGCTCCTCCTCTTCTTTCTTCCTTTCCTCCATTCTGAAAAAATGAGTGTCTCTGGCTCAAGCTTACTGTTGAAGACTGTCACCTTGGGAAAAAAACTTCCCCAAGCCCGCCCTTCTCTTTCGCTGCTGAGGAATAGTCTGCAGTTGTTGGAAAGGATTTGCTGTCACCTCTCTGGACACAGACATACTGTGCAATTCCAGGTGTCCAGATTTCCTATACCTGTAATGAAAGACAGGTATAATGTGGTAAAATGCACACAATGCAAAGTTTACTCTCTGAATCATTTGTAACTGCACAGTTCCGTGGCATTAACTATAGTCAGAGTGTCATGCTGCCATCACCCTTGTGCAGCCACAGCCTCTTTTCATCTTGCAAAACTGAAATCCTATGTGTATCACCTCCCCCTGACCCTCTGCACATCCCAAACAGAGCTCAGCACCTTCTTCCTTCAAAACACTCTCTCCCGAAGTCTTCACGGTGAAACCCCAGGGTCACTCTTCACTCATCCCTACACCTGTCCTGGACAAATCTGCCTGGGAAATCCTTCCCCCAGCCTGACCCTCCTCCCCACCTCCTAACACTGGGAGAGCTCCTGAGCGTCTCCCCCTAGAAAATGTCTCAGACTGAGCTGTGGTCACAGCCCAGACAAGACCCAGCAGCCAGGGGCACACACCTGTCTTCATAGCGCTCCCCACACTGAGGGGATTCTTCACGCATCTCTCTGATCAGCCTGTGAGATTCCCGAGGCCGAGGCCGGGGACCTGAGATAGCCTCTTACCTCTGACCCCCAACCCCTGCCATGGAGCTGGCTGCAGTTGGTGCTCATTAAATGCCTGGGGCGTCAGAGAGAAGGGTAAACACAGACTGTTCACGGAGGAAGAATGTGTAAAGCCCCGTGACTAAAAGACAGCCCTGAGAGCTAAGCGCCGAGCTGGGGTGCCTGGGAGGGTGTTGGTATAGAGGAGAAAGTGGTTGGAGGAGTCAGCAGGGCCTCAGGTGAAAATGCTAAGATGGACTTCGGAGGTGGAGGGGGAACCCCATAGGGGTGTGTGCCGCAATGGGATTCGGGCATCAGCATTGAGGAGCGAGAGTTGGGCTGGCGTTCTCTGAAGGGTTAAAGGGATATGAGAATATGGATCAAGAAACCATGTGGTGGTTGAAGGTCGAAAGGCAAAGCTGCTTTTCTCTGCTGCTTTCACGAGAGGGCAGGTGCCCAGATTTAGGCAGATTGAGGGTGAAGAATTCCAGCTTCATGAGGCGTGGTGGAGCCAGCAGATTGGGGCCAGCCTTCAGAGCACACTCACAGCTGTTAGCACGTTAGCACATTGAACCTCAACCTTCACGAGGCTTAGTGGAGCCAGCAGACTGGGGCCCTGTGAGCTGGGGACTGTTAGCTCCCGGAGTGTCAAGCTGAGGTGGCATCAGCTTCATTTTCCTGAAGAGGAAGTGGAGTCTCAGGTCAGTAACTTGCCCAGGGTCACAGAGCTGGGAAGTGGAGAAGTCGGGCCGGACTGGGGTCTCAGGGCCAGAGGGTGTCAGGTGGGGCATCCCAGCCTTGGAGCTGGGTTTCTCAGGAGGTGTGGTAACAAGGTCAATGCTGTGGCAGGGTTGGGAGGGCTGTTGGGGTCACTTTCTGGGGGCAAGAGGGAGGAAGAGGAAGCAGGGGCGGGGGACAGAGACACCTGTTCCATACACACCTGGGCACCAGAAAAGCATCAGATAACAGCATTTTTAGACATTCTATCCATTTGATTTTCTTAACTCATTATTGCCCATAGACAATTTAGGAAATACAGAAAGGTGGAAAGGATAAAAAAACTAACAATTATATTTTTATGGCCTTGCGAGTTCCCCTATACTTATGTTATAGGTATGGACATACTGTACATACAGTTTTGTAACCAGCCTTTTTTATGTGCTGTTCTAATCACTTCCATGCCATTATGAAGTCTTCACGGACACCCCGTGGCTATTTTGTGACTTACTTACCCGGCCCTCTGAAGTTGGAAATCCTCTTTTTTCTTAGTCGTAATTTTCAACGTTACCAATGTTTCTGGGAGGAAAATCTCTGCCAATAAAAGTGACAGTAGGTTCCTAGGAGTGGAGTTACTGAGGAGTCCGCCTCCCGCACAGCTGGAGTGACGCCGTGCACATTAGCTGTTGGTTCATTCATCTGTGTGTGCAGGTCACAACCGTTTATGAAGGGCCTGTGGGGAGAAACCCCGTTCTCTGTGGCCAGGGGAGCAGAGTGTCTGCTGCCAGCATCTGGGACTGACGGATGTGTAGGAGTGTTTCTTCACCCATATGTCTCAGGCCCAGGAGCCTGGGACATGCTGTGGGCCTCTGGCTGCAGGGGCCAGGCAGTGCTCACCTGTGAGTTCGGAGCTTCCTGCCTTCCCCTCGGTAAGGAGTAGTGATGGGGTACGTACTGAGAGTGGTGTCCCCCGCTTTATCCTGCTGTTGTTAATCCTCACCTGAGGATATTTTTTCATTGATTTTTAGCGAGTGGAAGGGAGGAGGAGAGAAACATCAATATGAGAGAGACACATTGATTGATTGCCTCCCGAAAGTGCCTCCACCAGGGCCAGGGATTGAGCCTGCAACTGAGGTACGAAGCCTTGACCAGAATCAAACCTGAGACCCTGCAGGCCTCCGACCGACACGCTATCCACTGAGCCAATCCAGCTAGGGCGCTCATTTGATCATTTTAATGCATGCATCCCACAGGTGCTTATTGAGCAGCCAGTGGCTACGCGCTGTTCCTGTTGCCAGGGATACAGCAGTTAAACAATGAAAGCCCCTGCCCTCAGGGAATTTCATTCTCAGGAGAGTTAGGGACGTGGGAATTTCAAGGAGGAGGCAGGCAGTAAACAAATATGTGATATGTCTAGTGGTGATAGATGCTAAGAAGAGAAGAGGGTAGGGGAAATAAGGAGTGATGGGGGGCGGCTTGAGGTAAAACTTGAAGAAAGTGGGGGAGAGCCAGGTGGAGGATGTCTGAGGGAAGGGTGTCCAGGCAGAGGAACAGGTGTGCACACCTGAGTTGGGAATGAGGAACTGGATAGGGGGCAGTGTGGTTGGAGCAGAGGGTGGGTGTGGTGCTAGGTGAGGCAGGCAGGATAAGATCTGGGACCCAGGGGTCATTTTGTTGTTAGGAGGTTTTGGAGCGAGAGAGACACTCCTGCCGTGTGAAGGAATTCAGACTAATCTCGTACATTTTTTGTTGCTTATCTGCGCTGTGTTTGGTGGGGAAAGCCCGGGATTTAGAAAGTTAGTGCCTCCATCGGCCCTTCAGGGTTCTCCTCTGTGCAATGAGGGACTGGAACTAGGAAACTGGGAAGGACATGTTGAGCTTTGCAGGGCTGGAGTCTCTGCCCTGTCGTTAGTTAAGTGTGCTAGTTAGACCTTGCCTTGGATCATTTTAGTTTAAGTGATAAGAGTGTGTGAATACAATTAATGATATATATTTAGTTCTTAATATGTATGTTTATGAATCAGGTTTGCTACTTTGTTTCAAACTGGAGTCTTTCAGCCAGTTGGTCTTGTAGCTGAGTGGAGGGTGGGGAGTGGAGTTTGTCCACCCACTGGTTTGTCCACTCAACCATCCATTTATCCCAGTTAATTATTGAGTACCTGCTGGGTAGGCACTGGGCTGGCTGCCTACACCATAGTGGTGATTTTGAAAAGACCCAGACCCGGTCTTTATGAAGTTCATGATCTAGTGCAGGGATGCTAGCCCGCTCTGCCAGAGGGTCATGGTGGGAGGGGACCCTGGTCAGGAAAACTCAAGGCAGCCCCTCCCACACATCATATACACAAACTAACTCAAAATGGATCCATTGCCTAAATATGAGCACTAAAGCCTTAAAACCCTTATGGAAAACAAACAAATAAACATAGGGGTAAATCTTCATGACCTAGGATTAACAATGGATTCTTGGGTATGACAACAAAAGCACAGGCAACTAAAGAACAACAGAAAAATTGGACTTCATCAAAATTAAGAACTTTTGTGCTTTAAAGGACGTTATCAAGAAAGTGAAAGGACAGTGTACAGAATAGGAGAAAATATTTGCAAACCATATGTCTGATGAATGTGTAAAGAACTCTCATAACTCAACCCAAATTAAGATAACCCAATAAAAAAAATGGGCAGAGCACCTAAATAGGTATTTCTTTGAGGATCTGCAAATGGCCCATAAGCACATGAAAAGATGCTCAACCTCTCTAGTCACTAGGGGAATGCAAATCAAACCCACAGTGATATATCACTTCACACCTCCTAAGATGTCCATCAGGAAAAAGGAAATCGATATTGGTGAAGATGTGGAGAAACTGGAACCCTCTTCCGTCACTGGTGGGAATGTCACATGGTGCAGCTTCTGTAGAAAAGTTTGGTGGTTCCTCAAAAGGCTTACCAGAATCACCATAAGATGCAGCAGTTCTGGATAGACACCCAAAAGAACTGAAAACGGGCTCAAGCTGACGCCTGTGCAGCCGTGTTCATCACAGCACTATTCACAGTAGCCCCTGGTGGAAAGAATCCAAGTGCCCAACAGATGGATAACCAAATGCGGTCTATCCATACAGTGGCCTGTGATTCATCCTTAACACGGGTGAAGTTCTGACACATGCTACAACATGGATGGACCTTGAAGACATTAGGCTACGTGAACTAAGCCAGACACAAAAGAACAAATGTTATATAATGCCACTTACATGAACTATCTAGAACAGGCACATTCACAGACACAGGAAGGAGAGGTTGCCAGAGGTTGGGGGAGGGAGGGAACAAGGAGTTATTGCTTAATGGGTACAGAGTTTCTATGAAAAAGTTTTGGAAGCTGACGGTGGTGATGGTTGCACAACATTGGGAATGTAACTAAAGCTCGCTGAATTGTACACTTAAAAATGGTGAAAATGGCAGCATTTATGTTGTATTTGTTTTGCCACAATGAAAAAGACCAGAGCAGGCGGTGCAATGGCTGAGAGGGAGTTGACTGCCCGGAGCCACGAGGTGTGTGGGTTCTGCTCTGAGCCAGGTCACCTCCGGTGTGGTCCTTGCAGTCTTTAGCCAGGTTCTCTCTCCTGATGTGGGAGTCCAGTGAGATGACAGGTGCCTTCCCATCCCCTTTAATTTCCTCCTCAATGCGCAGAGATTGTTCTGCCTGGTCGAAAGAAAGGACAGAAAACAGCACACCTGGTGGTTTTCTCAGATCATCAATGACCTGTTGGTCTGCTTTGCCGTTTTCCTCCAGGCAGTGGTCTGGCCCCCTCTTTGGTCCACCCCAAAGCAGGGCTCCGCTGGGCCGTACTTCACTGACGTCTGTGCCTGCCCTTGGTCGCACGCTCCCGCTCTCTGTGGGTTTGCTGTGGGTTCTTTTGGAAGTCTGAGCCATGCTAATTAGAAGTCATCCGAAAAGCCATGATTCCACTGGGTAGGATATTGTAAAACCATAGCGACAAATACCAGGGAAGTGTTTGAACTACTTGGGCAAATGTTTGGTGGTGGGATAATGGGAAAGAGTGGGCTGTGTGATTTGGAGAGACATGACAAATTCAACTCAAAAAAACACAACAATGCACACCAAACAAACAAGACGGTGTGTTGGTCTTATCTGATGTGTGGCAGAGGGTCTGCTGGGCTGCCCTCTCCTTCCACTGCAGGGTTCATCATCCTGAGGGTGGGAGGGGGGTCAGAGCCAACTTGTTTATGCTGCCCTGGAGGTAGATTTCCCACAGACCGTTGAAAGACCCTCAAAGTCTAGATTCTGTGAGGCTGTCGTGGGTCCTCCTGGAGACCCAGGCTCCTGCCTCACCCAGGATGCCCCCATCCTCTGGCTGTCATGAGATTCTTGGCATAGAGCCAGCACATTCACTCTGAAGGTGAGCGGGCAAAGGTGTGGTTGAGCTCAAGTTCACTGAGAAGCCCTAGGTGCTCCTAGGTGCTCTTGTGCACGTGGGCCTCCGTCAGGGCTCTTTGTGGTTCTGAAATCCCTGGGGCTGGTGCAGTAGAAGGGGCTGGGACTGGGGCTGGAAGGAGAATTCTGAGCCAGTCAAGGGGTAGGAGAGGCCCAACCCATACCAGTACATGAGGCCAAAGCTGACCTCAGGAAATGAGGCTGCCCACTCCCGCTCTCCCACTGTTAATAATTAAGCCGGGGTGGCAGCCTGTGGAGCTGGGAGGGCCTTTACACGTCATGTGCACTTACTCCAGCCCACGCCTTATGCAACGGTAAGAGGAAGTCATTTCCGACATTTCCCCAATTCTGAAAAGAGGTGTGTTCACAATCTAAGGGTGCTTGGGATGTGCTTTTTCTTTAAAGTTTATGAGATACTTGTTAAATCCATTGTCATCTTTGAACAGAGGGAATATTGTAATAACTACCCACGTCATTACTCAGGTTTCTGTAGTTGCAGAATTGATGAGGGAGAGAAAGGGTTTCCTGGACATTTCTTCCAGAAGAGGAAATTCACCGGCATCTGAACTGTGGGGAGTGTCTGAAGATTATGTCAAAGGGTAAGGTCATACTTAGAGTCGGTAAATTAGAGACAACGGTGATTAAATGGGGCCCTTTCCCCTCTGTGAATCACCTTCCTCCCAGTCATATGAACCGTTGGACTCAGTGGGCAGGTGTGTGATGTCTTGCACTGAGCTTGGGATCATAGCCTCATTTGGAGGCTGACTGTGGGACTTGAGCATGGTTCTCTGAGTCTACCAATAATCTACCCATATGTAAGATGGGTGTAGCAGTGCTACCCTCCAGGCCCAGTCAGAGTGAGTCGAGCCAGGAGTAATGGATGCGAAAGTATTTGGAAAACTCTGAAGCCCTGTAGGTAAGACCCTTGGTCGCTTCTCAGGACAGGAAGCCTGGGAATGGGAGCAGGCCAAGGACTAGGCCTGAGGTGGATGGATAGGGTGGTAATATAGTCAGTCTTCGTATCAGCTGGTGTAGAGCAAGTATCTGCAGTGCCAGGCCCTCTGCCTGGTTAGGTATAAGGCCACTGCTCCTCAGCATGACTTACAGATGAGTAGACTGAGACTTAGAGAGTGAATTTGTCCACAGTCATATCTGCCAGGATGCAGTGGAAGAGAGAGTGGAACCCGAGTGTGGTTGATTCCTTCAGACTTCGGATGGGCCCTGGTTTACTGAGACCCCTAGTCTGCCCTGCTGAGGGCCCCTGGAGATCAGGAAGTGGGTGATCTCTGTCCCTAGTCCCAACTCCCAACAAATAAGTGCGCCACAGACAGCAACAACAGATTGTTTTTGTTCAGTTTTTCCTAAAAACTGTTACTGTGATTTGCATTTTGATGTGCCTTTATGTGTCTTTCTCAGAGTTCATGCAGTTTCCTTTCCTTCATTTCCTAATGCCATCTCACCAAGACCTAAAGCCCTGGGAACCTTAGTAGGCTGCACAAAAATACATTTTTATCTTGGCTTGTAGAGGCCCTGGCAGGGTTACCCTACCTGGTATAACCCAAGATGGCCCCTCAGATCAAAGCAGCGGTTCTCAACCTGTCGGTTCAACCCTTTGGCGGTTGAATGACCCTTTCACAGGGGTCACCTAAGACCATCCTGCATATCAGATATTTACGTTACGATTCATAGCAGTAGCAACATGACAGTTATGAAATAGCAATGAAAATGATTTTAAGGTTGGGTCACAACATGAGGAACTGTATTTAAAGGGCCAGAAGGTTGAGAACCACTGGATTAAAGCTTTGCAGGCAGGAGATTTGAAGCTGGGAGGAGCCTCAGGCTCTCCGCTGGGAAACCCAGCAGAAAAGCTGTGGCGTTGTGGCTGCCCGGGTCATTTGGCTGATCCTGGACAAATAGGGTGATGCTTTGGTGGGGAGGGGTGGGAAGGCGTTTTTCTATGTTTCCTTGAGATAACATGATGGTGACGGCTGCCAGCGGTGCAGATTGGGTTTCTCTGGCCAGGCTGCCGCCGACTACAGACTCCTTGGCAGCGTCAGAGCTGGCAGGATGGTCCACTTGTGAGATTCCAGCTTCTTGGCTGGGATGCGCTGCGATTAGCACATCTCAAACCTTTCAAAGTGACGTTAGCCATTTTCTGAAGACTTCTCCCGCTCTGAGCTAGCTATACAGGGGTGGGGACGGGAGCCTAAGATAGAAATAACATGAATTGACACCCAAATGGGCGTGTCTCTGCCCCGAGGGCAAATATTAGCACAGTGTTTTTGTAAAGTTTATGCAACTGGATTCACATCCCTGTAAATTTATTCCATCCTGTTTTCCAGTCTATTTGGGCCTCGTAGAACTGTTCAGAGGGAGAATGGAAAGAGTTTAATAGTATAATTTTAGGTAGAAACTGCTCAGTAGAGAACGTATTTATTCCATTGTCTGTATTTTGAGCTTTGTGTGTTGCTCTCTTCGTGTATTTGTGTTATTTTGCCTCCTATTTCATGATTTGATGGGCCACTTAGTTTCTCTTCCAAGACTGAGGTTTGAGGGATCTGTTTAGAATTATTTCCCAAGAGAAATCCATGTAAGTCTGACCAGATTTTAACATTGGTAAAGCGGGACACCATTGACCGGGGTCGGGGACGGGGGTTCTTTTTATTATTATTATTACTTAAAATATTACAAAGAGTAGTACATATGTCTCTTTCCAAAAAATCGGGAATTTTTTTAAAAATGCTGCAGGACACAGGACAAATTGTTAAAAATTGGGACCGTCCTGCCAAAAGCGGGACGTCTGGTCACTTTAATGTAAGATCATCCAAATTTGAGTAGTGCATGTAGGGCTGACATGTACAGAAATAAAACGCTGGGACTGTTGAAAAGACTCATAATAGAATCTTGGTCCTGGACGGTCAGAGTTCATGTGTCCTACCCTTGCAGTTTTACCCAGGTTCTCTGCTTGGTTACCTCTAATGATGGGAGGCTACCTCTCTCCCAAGGCTGCCCCTTCCATGTTTTGTGCAGCCTTGACTGTTCAGAAATCTTTTCTTCTGTTTCATTTCTTCTTCAACCCCTTGAAACCCTTGGGGTCTAAAATAATCAGTCTAGTGATCATAGTAAGAATAAGTACCATTGCCCTAACCGGTTTGGCTCAGTGGATAGAGTGTCGGCCTGCGGACTGAAGGATCCCAGGTTCGATTCCGGTCAAGGGCATGTACCTTGGTTGCGGGCACATCCCCAGTAGGGGGTGTGCAGGAGGCGGCTGATCGATGTTTCTCTCTCATCGATGTTTCTAACTCTCTATCCCTCTCCCTTCGTCTCCGCAAAAAATCAATAAAATATATTTTAAAGAAAGAATAAGTACCGTTGATTGGGCCCGGTGCCGGTTAATTTGCATAGGGTAGTATCTTCAGTGCTTAAAACAACCTTGGAAAGCTGAGAAAATGTCCCCCCTTTTATAGACAAGCAAACAGTGTCAGAGAGGGTGAGTGATCTCGATAGGTTCACACAGCTTAACAAGTGGCTAAGCTGGGCTTGCAGCCTAAGTCTCTTCCAGGTTTCACCCCTACTGGCCTTCCCAGGGCCTCACACTGTGTCCTAACTCCTCTTCTGTGTCATAGCCCCTAATCTCTACCCGGAGATTTCCCTGGGATTTCAGTTATTCCTCAGACACTCCTACCAGATCTGTATGCCCCGGTCTCTCCTGTCTGTGCACACACACTGTCATTTCTGTACTGCTCTGCTTCGGCCTGGCCCATTTCCCTCGGAACTGCAAGATTCCCCAGGAAGCCTTTGTGATCTGGGCCCCTCTCCCACCCCACCCCAGCCAGGAGCCCTCCCCTGTTCCTCTGGCACATGGGCTTTTATTCCCTCAGAACTTAGACTCCAGGCACCTCTGCCCTCCCACCCCACCCTAGTTTCTGACCTGGCACCCAGCAGGTGCCCAGTCAATGAATACTAAGTGGTCCGGAGCTCCTTCGCTAACATACTGTCGAAGACTAAAATAATCACACGCAAGATCGATGCGTCTGTGACACTGTAGCCCTCTAGTCGGGCCGGGAACTTGGCCGGCCGGAGGCTGTGGGGCAGCTTGGCTGCTGCTGAGTCCTGGAAGGCGCTCTCCTCAGCATGGTTTGGTTCAATTCCTCCTGGGGCTGGCCAGTGTCTCCTTTTCCTCCCAGGAGACCAGCTTGCTGGCCTCTACAGTTTCTGGGTTCACCAAGTCGGCAGGTAATGGGAGACGTTTACCAGGCACCATTCAAGGACCTAACTTAGGGGGAGGCCGAGTCACAGCCTTTCTCATGTCTACACAAACTGCTGAAAGTGTACACATGCATGCGAGAGACTGTCCTGGGGGGCGTGGGGAGGGGTCATCACTGCACCATGATAACCTTTACTTAAACGTAAAAACAAAACAAAAACTTAAACACCAAATTTAAATTAATCTCATGGTCCTAGCTGGTTTGACTCGGGGGATAGAGCATCAGCCTGTGGACTGAAGGGTCCTGGGTTCGATTCCTGACAAGGGCACGTACCTCAGTTGCAGGCTCAATCCCCGGCCCTGGTTGGAAGGCAACCAGTCGATGTGCCTCTCGCACATGGATGTTTCTCTCCTCCTCCTTCCCACTCGCTCTAAAAAATCAATGGAAAAATATCCTCTGGTGAGAATTAACAACAGCAAAAATCTCATGAAAATATTGTTAAAAGTTTGGAGAGTGGTCACCTCTAGGGTTAGGTGACCAGATTTTAACATTGGTAAAGCAGGACACCATTGACGGGGGGCGGGGGAGGGGGGGGAGGTTGTTCTTTTTATTATTATGATTATTATTATTACTTAAAATATTATAAAGAGTAGTACATATGTCTCTTTCCAAAAATCGGGACTTTTCTAAAACGCCTCAGGACGCGGGACAAATTATTAAAAATCGGGACTGTCCCACCAGAAGCGGGACGTCTGGTCACCTTACCCTAGGGGTAAGTGTCATATTTGAAAAAGGCCTTGAGGGGGCCCCTGCCAGGCTTCTTGAGAGCCATGCTCTTAGAATTTGTGCTTTTCCCCCTCTATGTGATCCTTTGAGAAAAAGTGTGTGTGTGTGTGTGTGTGTGTGTGTGGAGGGGTTGGCGGGGGGAGGTGATGACTTAATTTAACATACTCATAAGTTTAACGGTGTCTTAGGAGTGGACTGTATTTTTAAATTACCTTGCTTCCCATCCCAACCCTGAAAACTCAGCTCATGGAACATAAGAAGTTGGTTTCTCTTTATAGCAACATTACCTCTTTCCAGAAACTGCCTGCAACTCCCACAGCATTCTTTATCTTGCCCTTCAGGGAGCTTAAAGCTACTTCTTATTATCCTCCCAGTATCAAGTATAACTTTTATTTTGTTAGTTTTGCCAGTGCCCTGGTGTCAAACCTATAAATAAACCCCACTCCATAACAAGAAAACTATTTGACATTTTGAAGTTGAATGAGAGCAAGAGTGCTAATTACGGGTCTCTGTTTCAAGAAAGTAACCCTACGCATTACTCCACCCTGCTTCCTGGGGGCTCCAGTTGGAGACCTACTCCCTGAACAAATTATAGGATTTGTGGAACAAATGATTTGATTCTAATTTTGTACTTCTGGGGTATTAGGATTAATAATTGCAAGATAATTTTAGTATTGAGCTGTATTATTAAAAAGACTGTGTGAGCATTTTCTCCCCTTTGGTGAAAAATAACGTGAAGTCAGAGTTAAAACCTTTCATAAAGGCATTATAGAAGCATTTTTATAAATAAAAGGTATTAAGTACTTACACACACACACACACACACACAAATTAAAAATAAGTCTTGTGCATCAGTATTTCCATAGTTGGTTGGGATTATTGTATTCATTAGCAAGCTTTAAGCTTTAAAGATGTTATTTAAAAGTTAATCTTTTGATTTATAGGCTCAGGACAAATTAGTTTATTGGCTTTACCGTTGAATTAGAAATAAATGTGAAAATGCCTTCCTTAATGAATTGATATTTTTTCCAATTTAGAAATTATTCACTAGTGATGTTTACATTATAAATTAGTTTTTAAAATAAGTATATTTATCTTTGTTATGCAGTGTTGTACCTTGGAAATTAAAAAAGTCAATTAAGTGGAAAAATGGCAGAAGGTAGTATTGATAAATTTATGAAAATATAGTCATGAGGGAAATTAAACTTCATGTACCAGTTGAATGGTAACCTGCTTATCAGCTGCACAGAATTTAAAATTAATAAAGTGGAATCAAATTTATGGAAATGTTTTCTCAAATATAGGGGCATTTCACAAATGAAAGCTGAAATCACAAATTTTTCATTCGTTGGGCTGAGTTTCATTAATAACATTTGCAAAGCCTAATCATACCAAATGCATACATCTCTTTTCCTTTTATTTCTTTCCTTCCCTATGACAATCGTACGTAGTCCAGTTCTGGCCCATTTCTGAGGAAGTGTGCATAACAAAGGCACTGTGGTCTTTTTTTATATATATATATAACATGGATATTATGAATCTTTCAGAATTGCTGTCTGTGAGGGAGGCAAACGAATTTGAAAGAACAAGCCAGGACATCTGGTTATGTAATATCGAGTGAGAGAATCCTTTCTGAACTGACATCATGTTCGCTTTGCTTTCTTCCTGTTATGACAACAGTGCTGATCAGGGCGCTGACATACGGACTGCAAAGTCTGTCCCTGCAGCACTCGGGAAGTGCTTGCTGTGGAAGTTGTAAAAACTGTGCAGCTCTGTGATCAACTGGTAGCACAGACAGGAGCACTGACATAGGGTTCTGATCTCCCCAAGCCCCTGGCTGCGGGCTCAGACAGTCAAAACCCCAAGGAACTCTGGAGATCATCTCCTGGTTGAGTGTTTCCCACAGTGGCAGGTCTTAGACCCCCTGCATCCCAGTCCTCTGCAGGTGCTCACTAACCATGCAGCTTCTACATGACATTTAATGCAAGGCGAGGTCCTGGTGTGGAGCCTGGATCCAAAGGACAGAAGTAAAAGTGCCATCAGAACCATGTGCAAGATTTTAATATGGATTGTATATTCCATAAGTGCTTTACCAGTGAGGACTGTGCTGTAGTCACAGACTGTTGTTGTTCTTGGGAGATACATGCTAAGACAGTTTTCACGTTCTATTAAAAGCCTAGGGTAGGGGTGCAGGAGAGAGAGAGAGAGAGAGAGGCATAGGTGGCATAATAAAAACAGTTGAATCCAGACCAAGGTGGTGGTGGGGGGGTGAGGAGTTCTGTTTTCCTTGCAGCTTTTCCATAAGCTCAAAAAAAAAAAATGCTAAAGTTTGAAAATGCGGTTTCCTGGGTCCTTACTAAACCAGAATCTCTATGGGTGGTGCCAACAATCTGGGTTTCAACAAGCTTCCCCCAGGTGATTCTTCGCTACTAACATTTCATTTAAGTCTCTGGTTAAAAAGAAAGTCTCATTTTAATCACTCTTTTGTAGCAGCTTAATGTGTATATTCCTACACTTTGATCTAATCTTAATTTAGTGCTTGATAAATGATCAGTCCGCATCCAGATGTTTGTAAAGTTTATCTTTAGAAGGGGCTGCCCCGCTTACTTCAGAGAAGGGTAAGGACCACGTAGGCCTGGCCTTAAAGCAGACCAGAACTAGCAGCTGCTGGGTGTGAGGTATAGGCAGTCAAGCCGCAAGTGATGTGAGTGATTTTTAGGGCTTTGGCTTGCCCCCGGAAGACTTGTTTAACCAACCCATAAAGCAGCCCAATTGCTCTGTGTTTACAGTAAAGAGGAGAAAGCAATATTGGTATTATATTAGTAGCTAAACAAGTAAAGCATTGTTATTAGATAGTGGTGCCTGACAGGAAGCACACTTAACTTGATGAGTCATCCGTCTCACATGGCTGGTGGTACGTGAGTTTATTCTATTTGCTAGAGATGTCCCTCTCTAGCTGATCAGGTGTCTGCTGGGGCTCATAACAACAACAACAGAAAGAAGAGAGCTCTTCTGAGTTCACTGGGGAAGAAGAGTTAGGAAAGAGAGAAAGGGAATCATGAGGAGGCCTTATATATTGTGAGAGAGGTTTTTTGGAAAAAAAAAAAAATCGGGACTGTGATGAGATAGAAGGGAGCAAAGCTGACATGTTTTCTTTGAAGAAGGAAGTCAGAGAGGTGGCGTGTTTTCCTCTGCTGGCCACTAGATGGTAGCACTGACCCAGATCAGCTTGATGATTCAGGTAGTAGAGAGGTAGGTTACCAGTGGTTCATGTGCACTGTTTACTCACAAATTAGGTGTTTATATTAGGACTGCTTGCTTCCTTTCATTCCTTTTTAACTGACACTTTATTCGAGTCAAGGGGTCTAAGTTCTTGTTTATTTTTTAAGGGTATGAAATCACCCTGACTTTTCTTTTAAAATGATCAAAATGGAGTTGCTTTCTACCTTTCTCTAATGGAGAAGAGTGCGCTCCGCTTCCTTGTTTGTGGCTGTGGTCATGGGTTTGTGGATATTTAGAAACACAGTTCCCCAGATTAGCATGTAGGCCCTTAGGAAACAGAGCATCAGCTCTTCCCCAGTCTTGGCTCCAGGGCAGATGAGGAGCCCAGAGGGGACAGTGGTTAAGCCTTGTTACCCAGTGCTGAGCACCGGGGTGTGGTGGTCTATGGCACCATGTTACTGCCGCTTCTGTCTCCATTGAGTTTGTAGAGAAGTTCCAGAATCTACATCATGTCTGTGACGACTCTCTTTTAACTTTAGCAGGTTGTCTTTATTTAAACAAATAGAACTTGAAGAAACAGAACTTTTTATGCATTTGTAAGGTATTTTTAAGTCAGACTTGTCTACAAAGTATATATTCTACAGTCAGTACCCGATGGCATTAGAAGCTTGGTATCTTAATAATAAGAGAGGAATATGCTAATTAGCCATTACGCCCTGATGCATAATGACCAAGCGAATCACAGCCAGATCACAAATCAGCAGGAGGGTGGGCCAGTGAGGTACAAGTGGGCTGTAGAGAGCTACAGGAAGAGGCAGGGCAGCAAGCTCTGAGAGGGTGAGGGAAGAGGGAGCGGGGAGAGCTACAGGAGGGCAGGGCAGTGGGCAGAGAGCTACTAGAGGGTGGCAGCAACCTGGTGCACAGATTCGTGCGCAGGGCTACTAGTTATTAGTAAATGTCTCTTATTGAGTACCTGGTATGTGTCCCACATAATTTGATTAGCTCTGTTTTAGCTGTTCTGTTGTGTGGGTACTTTACACGTCTAGCCCTCACGCTCACTGCACCTATGGGGGTCTATTGTGCACAGAGTGAGATGTGGCCTCTTTTTCTATGTTTTGCAAGTAGACTCTTTGATAAAAGCTATAGTTACAGAACAACCTCTATTCTTACCGGGCAGAACAGATTTGTAACTATTTGCTTTTTGAAAAAAGTATGCACAGAACAAGCATGGCTTCCATGTTGATAAATGCGTCAGCTGCAGCTGTAATCATTTGTGGTGGGAGAGGCCAGAGTGTTCCCAGGTTGTGGCTTTGTTTAGAATTAAGAGGCTTATAAAGGAAGCCATAGAAACCCCAAGTGCCACAATTGCTGTGGTACAGGAAACGGGACAGTTAGTCAGCACCCATTGTCCTGCCTGGATTGTTTAAGATGCCATTTCAAGACAATCTGGAAACACTTCATGGCTTGATGGTGTGGTTATTTATTATCAGGCTTCCTCTTATCAAGGCTTGCCTTAGGAACAATGGTGGGAAGAACATGTCTGCTACTTCCGTGGAGTACCTACTTATGACTTGTCATTAAGTGCCATTCCAACCCCTTTCTGTAACAGAGGTTGACGTGAGGAGGACAAAGTGTGTCCGTTCTGGGTTGCTGGTTTACCGTATTTTGTCAGCTGGCTGCCTGACGGTGCTGGGCAGCTCCATTAAACTGTGGTTAAGTTCGGAAGACCCTCTGGTACCCACACTGGTGCTAGCAGTAGGGAGTCTCAGGTGAGGAGCCCCTTGAAAATCAGTGCCTGCCAGGGGTCCGTTCATCCATTTGGCAGCTCCTATTTGAAATTGCCTTTGGGTTTCTTTCTGTCTAAAGTCACGGTGTGATTATGATTCGCTCTCTGTTTTAGCTGCTCTGAGGACCTGCCTGATGCCCACAAGTGGCCCCACCATGAATGGCTCAGATTCTGCAGAGCCTATATTCTAAGTCTGACCATCGGCTGCACGTCGAGAGGTACCTGAAACCCCGCTCCTCTAGCCCTTAACTATCAGGCCCTCCCTTTGAGAGCTTCCCAAAGGAAATGCCTTTCTGGGCCCCACCCCCAGACGCTGAATCACCATCTATGGATGGGGCCAGGACACGCATATTTTATAAACGCTCCCCTGTGTGTGTGTGTGGGGGGGGAGGATTCTGCACCTCCCACTAAAAGTTCTATTGTATCTTAAAAAAAAAAAAGTCCTAACCCACCTGAAATTCTTAGAAAAGGACTAAACAATAAATTTGGCGTTTTAAATTCAGCATGCTTAAGGCATTATGGAACAGAACACATTTGTTGTCGTTTGATAACTTTTGGTATTACTCAGAAAACGCATCCTGCTCCTGTGACATTTGCATTGGAAATGGCAAGGTGGAGGTGGTGGGGTGGGTGGAATTTTAAGTTTCAGAACCAGTTTCCTTCCACTGCTGGTCCCAGGAATTTTTTATTATTATTATTTTTAATACGAGATTCCCTACTCCCCCCTCCCCCCCTCGCAGGAGAATGGAGGTTCACTTGGAGCTCTTTAAACAGGATAAGGGATCCCTGTACCCTCCCTCTGGGATGTATCTTTGACTCAGCTTTTGTTCCTGGGTGCTTTCAGTTTCTGCAGCTGAGCTGTGATCTGTGGCTCCCCGAGGCTTGATTCTGCTTTGTCTTCATCCCTCCCTTGCTACTGATTCCCAGCTCCGGCCCTGCCCTGACATTTGGTGCTGCTTTTTCAGTTATTTGTGGCTTGCCCTCCCAGGGTGGACCCCAGATCAGCAGCCCCAGCATCATCTGGGAGACCAAGCAATGCAGGCATTAGGGCCCCACCCAAACCTACTTGAATCTGAGCCTACATCTTAAGATCCCCAGCGTGAGGAGCCCCGGTCTGCAGGATATCCCCATGCTGCACTCTATGTGAAGCCCCGACGCCATTCTTCCTGCCTGCTCCCAGCAGCACACGTTTCTCTATCATGTTGAACTGCTATTTATCCACACTGTAACTCTTGGCTTCATTCTTTTTTCCCCTCATTCTGCCTTTCACTCATTGATTCATTCAGAAATTCATTGACTGCCTCCCAGAACTAAGTGTTGGAGATACAGTGAGCAAAATCAGACCTGGTTCCTTCCCTCATGAAGCTCACTCTAAGTGGGAGGAGTAAATGTTAAATAATCACATCATCCTTATATAATAAAAGGCTAATATGCAAATTGTCCCCTCTACAGGGAGTTCAACCAGGAGTTCAATCAGGGAGCCCTCCCTGGTAGGCCCCTACCCCCAGGTGGTCCCACCCCTGATCACCCTCCCCCCCCCCCACCCCAATGGGTGAGCCGGCCAACTGCCCGCAACCCCTCGCCCCACCAGCCCAGCCCAATCGGTGCACAAATTCATGCACCAGGCCTCCAGTTAGTTATGTGAAATTATGATGAGCACTATAGAGGAGGGCCTGTAACACAAGTGAGTGGTCAGGGACACCAGGAAGGATACCTGAGGAGGTGATGCTGCACTGAGCACTGAGGTGTGAGTAGCAGTTATTCAAGCACAGAGCAGGAACAGCTTTCAGGCAGAAGGAACAGCATGTGCAAAGGCCCAGTGCATTACAGAGCGTTTGTGGAGAATTAATAAAAAGGAACATTAAATTGCTCTTGGGTCCTTCATCTTTAGCTGCTCTTCTGCCTGACCTTGTCAGATTTACACCTTCTTCATTCCTTACGCTGACCTTGATCCTTAGCTTCCTACCTGCGTGTTGGGACCATGTGCTCAGTTGCACACTTTCTCAGGTTATTAGCCTACCACTCCACAATTGCATCCCCTAGTAAAACCACTTTCCTTACTGTTCCCTGGATGGACCATGGTCAGATTCTAACCTGCCCACAAATCCCCTCTTCATACATGTATTCTTCATACGTAAACTTGACATTGAAATACGCGTACATAAAGGTGCACAAATCATAAATGTAGAGCCTGATGGATTTTTATAAAGTGGATACATCAGTCTCATTAGCATCCAGATCCAGAAGTAGAATAGTATAAGCATCCCAGAAGACCCTGGGCCCCCCTCAGTCCCTACACCCAAAGGCCATCCTGTTTTCTATAAGCGTTGACTAGTTTTGCCTGTTGTTTTTTTGAAGATGTGATTGTATTTGTTAAGTGATTCATGAATGGGGCAGCATCCCACCGAGCCCCAAAGGGCTACCAAAAGGGAAAAGTGTGGGATTTAAAAAATCATTTAACAAAAAATTTAGTTGCAGTTGACATACATTATTCTATTAGTTTCAGGTAATTAGACGTTACACCCTAGTGATTAGACATTACGGTACAGAACTTACTAGGTGGTTATCCCAATAAATCTTGCGCCCATCTGACTTTATGTAATTGTGTTCGTGCTCTAGGTCTGGCTGCTTTTGCTCAACATAACATTAGAGACATTCATTCATGTTGAATGTGACAGTGGTTCCTTTTTTAAAAAAAAATTCATAGAACTGCTTTTAAAAAAACTTATGTTTTTATTGATTGCAGAGAAGAAGGGAGAGAGAGATAGAAACGTCAATGATGAGAAAGAACCATTGATCGGCTGCCTACACCCCCTCCTAGGGATTGAGCCCACAACCCGGGCATGTGCCCTTGACCTGAATCGAACCTGGGACCCTTCAATCCGCAGGCCAGCAGCGCTCTGTGCGCTGGCCCAAACTGGGCTCCTTTATTTCCATTGTTGCATAGTCATGCATGGTGTGCTATACCACAGCTTACCCATTCTGTCTTATCCAAGTTGGGGCTATTATGAAGATCCTCGTACATATATTTTTATATATTTTAATGAACCAGGAAGGAGGTATTAGCATTCACCATACTGTGCTGTCATGAAAAATGTCCATTTTTCTGTTGGGAATAGCCTAGAAGTAGAATTATGTCACAGAATATGCATGTGTTAAGTACTGCCAAACAGAATGCATCACCAGTTGTGCATGAGGTTCCAGGTGCACCACACCCTAGTCAGCACTTGGTTTGGTCAGATTTCACTGTGGCCTTTCAGGTGGGTATGTAGTACTAGTGCTTTGTGGTTTTACTTCTCTGACAACTGATGTGGCTTATTTATTCTAACAGGTTGTTTGTTTCTTCGTATTGATTCATAGGAGCTCTTTGTATACTTGTAAATATATATTTTGCAAATATTTCTGTGGGTTGCCTTTTTATTCTTTTACATAGTGTCTTTTAATGAATAGACATTCTTAATTTTAATATAATCTAATTTATCAATAAATGTCTTCATATTTTACGCCATTTTTATATCACATTTAGTTCTGTACTAACTTGGGGTAGGATACACAAATATATAAAATAGTAAAACATAAATAAAAAATTAAAAGCATGGGAAATACATATATATGTGTGTACATATTATCTCGCTGAGATAATAAAGCACAAACAAGCCATGTAATCCTATAGACATATTATAATGTAACAATACACTTGGCTTAGAGCTTAGAAGTCAAAACTTAAGCAGAAGCATGATCTTTTATCTAGTTCACATTATTCGTGAGGTCCTCCTATTGTGAAGATCAAAGCAGACAGGTATGGGGTGGGCAGGCTGCTGGGTGCATTCGCATGTAACTGTTAATTTGCATATCAGAGAGCTAACAGGTACATCTTCTGTTGCAGGTTATTCAACGATAGTTATGACCTCCCGATTACGTGCGTTTGGTGGAAGAATTAATAACATACGCACCTCAGAATTACCCAAAGAGAAAACTCGGTCCGAAGTCGTGTGCAGCGTCCGCTTTCTAGATGGCTTGGTGCAGACCTTTAAAGTTAATGTGAGTTCTCCACAGTTAATTTTGTCTGAGTTAATGCTCCTAAGAAATAATTTTTCCTCCATCTTATAAGTCAAGAGATGAAAACTATTTTAAAATGAAAGCTGGAGATCTCAGGTCTTGTATGTTGAGATTGGACTAGAAAGACCCTTAAAAACTATGTCCACGCACTGGCCAGTGTGGCTCAGTTGGTTGGAGCGTCATTCCATATGCCGAAAGGTTGAAGGTTCAATTCCCAGTAAGGCACAGGGCTAAGCAGGTGCTCATTAAATGTGCAAATGGGTGGGTCCTGTCTGGAGAATAATGAGTTAGCCTCACAGATGGCAGGGTTTCGGGGGGTAAGGGGGCTGGCTTCTCCCATCTCAAGCCCGAGGCAGAGGCAAGGTTAGGAATGAGGTCTCCAGTGTCCCAGCGGGAAGATGCATGAAGAGTAGCAGGCCCTGCTGCCTGCCTCCTTTCTTCCCTGCCTCAATTACCACAGAGGCTTGTGACCTTTGCCTGTCTCTCCCATCCTGTGACCCTGAAGGGGTCAACCCCAACCTGGCTGGCTGCCAGCATGTGCCCCAACCTGGAAAGTTCAGTGTGCAAGGGAAGGTGTCAGAAAGAGAAGATGGAGGATGAAAGAATAACTGGAGGGTGATGAAAGGCCACAAGAATGTAAAGGCCAACAACAGCTGACCCCGGTGGCTCCTGCCCCACCCATAAGTCTGCTCTCCGCTGAGCCCAGGTCGCTAGGGCAGTTTTCCTGACCGCACAGTATGGTGCATGCTAACTTCTCCTCCCTGGTTCAGGGTTAAGTCAGCTGCCTTGTCTGCCTTCAGGGGACAAGATGCAGACAGATGACTAAGGACATGGGCGTTTGGGCCCCTCTCCTGGCAGAGAGTGGGGATGGACAGTAGAGAGAGAGAGACATTCCCCGACTTTCTACCCAGCTGCCCCTTCCACTCCCACAGCTACCCAGGCCTCCCCTAAGGTTGGGGCCCCGCTCTTTTGCAGGTGGGGGGCATTATTGAAGAAAGACATGCCCAGCAAGAGCGTGTAATTGCCTAGTTAGAATCGTCTAGAATCGAGGGGGCTTGGAACGCACCTGTGACCTGTTTCTTAAACCAGTGTGTAGACAAGCCGCCCTCCGGGCAGCACTGGCCGGAAGAACTTCCTGCAATGCCGGGAAGTGTCCTGTATCCACACCAGCCGACACAGGGCCACTAGCCACCCGCGGCCATGGAGCACTTGGCATGCAGCTGGAACACCGGACCAGCTAAATCTATTTTAGTTAATTAAAATGTAAATAGTTTTATGTACTGTGGGTGGGGCAGCCCTGGTAAGTATTTCTGAGAGTCCGTCAGAACCCCCTGGAATGCATGTTAGAAACAGAAATCCCTCATTCTACCTGGGCGTTTGAAACATACTCTCAAGAGTATCTGCATTTCAACGGCACCTCAAGCAATCCTGATGCGCATTGCAGTTTGGGGGAACACCGAGTTAGGAGCCTTTTGTCAAGGTCATACGTACATCCCTCAAAAAGCAACTGCTCTTGCCCTAGCCAGTTTGGCTCAGTGGATAGAGCGTCAGCCTGTGGACTGAAGGCTCCCGGGTTCAATTCCTGTCAAGGGCATGTATCTCGGTTTCGGGCACATCCCCAGTTAGGGGATGCGGTATGCAGGAGGCAGCTGATCAGTGTGCAGGAGGCAGCTGATCGATGTTTCTCTCTCATCGATGCTTCTGACTCTCTATCCCTCTCCCTTCCTCTCTGTAAAAAAAAATCAATAAAATATATTAGAAAAAGAAGTTTACTGAGCACCCACTATTTGTCAGGCTTTGTTCTGGGTACAAAGGATAAAGCAAAATCCTGGAGAGGAACTGGACCATAAACAAGTATATACTGTGCCAGTGGTATTTTGTGCTTAGAAGAAACACAAAGCAGGATAAGAAGATGGAGAGCGCCAAGGAGGGACAAGGAGGTGGGTTGTCATTTTATTCAAGTGATCAGGGAAGGCCTCACCTAAAGGAAGTGAAGAGGAAAAGAATCCTGTCCTTCTGTGGAGGAAAGATATTCCAGGTCGAAGAATCACCAGTGCAAAGGCCCTGGGGCAGATTCCTGGTTAGTGTGGTTGTAGAACAGTGTGACAAGCATTGTGTGGGGAGAAGAATAAGCAAGGAGAGTGGCAAGAGAAGTTAGAGAGAGAGAGAGAGAGAGAGCAAGCAAGTCAGTTGAGGTGGGGAGGATTGTACAGAGCCTCGTAGATCATTCTGAAGGAGGCAGAACTGCGAGGTTTGGGCAGAGACCCAACATGATCTGACACAGGTGTCACTCGGGATGCTTGGTCGACAGTAGACTGTAATAGCTAAGAGGCTATTATAATAACCCAGGGGAGAGATGATAATTGGACAGTATTGTAGTGTGGAGGTGGCTGAGTAAACCAAATCAGGAGATATTTTGAAGGTGGAGCCAGTGGGACTTGCTGGCAGATGGGATTTGGGATGTGTAAGAAGCCTCAAGATGACTCTTTGGGTTTTTGGCCAGAGCAGTCCAGGCAGGACGGAGTTGCAGTTTACAGAGGTGAGGAAGGCTATGAGAGGAGCAGAAGTAGCCATTCTGTTGTAACCATTTGAGATGCCTGTTACTCACCTGTGAGGGGCTGTAGCCATGGCAGTGGGTACATGAGTCAGGAGTCCAGACTGGGGTACATATGTGGGTGTTCCCAGGGTAGAGATGGTATCTGGGCCTATGAAACTGGATGAGGTCCCCTGAGAAGTGAGTAGACAGGAGATACGAAGGAGGTTCTATGTTTAAAGGTTGGCAAGATGAGGACAGAACACTAAAGGAGACAGAGGACTATCCAGGGAGGGAGGAGGACATCAAGAGCGAGAGTCTTCGAATCCCAGTTAAGAACGTGTGGAAGGAGTGACGAGCCCTGTAAATGGGGACAAGGAAAGCCCCCCCCACCCCTCCACCCCACCCCCAGAGTGGGAATCCCGTCAGCCTGGCGTTCAGCGGCTGCCCGGCCATTCTGAGTTGAGAATGTCTTTGTTACCATCATGCTGCTGCCAGGGCTGCCTCCCCACGCTCCCAGCAGCCTGGTCAAAGCTTCCTCACGTTGAACTTGACTTTGAGGGCCTGCTGGCAGCTTAGAATCTCCGGGGCCTTATATTTTTGTACTCGTGGGGATTGTTTGCACTGTCTCATTCAGACCCTTCAGCCTGGGCTGTCTTCAGCAGGAGCGGCATCATTAGGAAAGCTGACCTGGACATCGGTTGTCCTTAGCCCAGCTCAGGGAGTGAGGGGGCCACGCACCGATGACCTCTTGCGGGATGGGGACTGGATTGGGAGTTTGTTCTTATTATAAGTGCCCCTTTATTGTGTTTCTGTTTCTTTTGGGAACTGGGCGAGATGTGTACAAGAGATACTGGAATGGAAGCGTTATGCACTCCTGGGGAGGAGAGGCCGGGCAAGGGGAACAGGCAAGCTTTAACGTTAAGTGGGCCTGAGTCAGGCAGACCATCCTTCAGCCAATGGCACAAGACGCGGAGTTTTCCGGGGCCTCTGTTTGCTTATCGGCAAAGAGGTGGCTGATGATGACTTTGCAAAGATGAGACATTGTGCTTAAGAAGAGCATGTATTAGCATCATGTCTGGCTCCTTGTAGATGTTCAGTGGATTATAGTTATTAATAATAGATTAAGCCTGGCTGGTTTTGCTCAGGGGATGGAGGGTTGGCCCATGGACTGAAGATCGGCAGTTCGATTCTGGTCCAGGGCATGTAGCTCAGTTGCAGGCTGGATCCCTGCCCCTGGTGGGGTGTGCGTGGGAGGCAACCAACCAGTGTGTCTCTCTCACATCCCATGTTTCTCTCTGTCTCGCCTCCTCCCTTCCAATCTCTCTAGAAAAATCAGTGGGAAAATATCCTCGGGTGAGGATTAACAAAACAGTAATGAAAATAGTAATATATTTAATCTGATACAAAGTCATAGGAGTAATTGTTTCAACACAGGGAGCAGATAGCTCTTTGATGCATCAAGAGAGCATCTCCATTTAGGGGGAGAGAATCTCACCGTTCGAATGTGTGGACCAGTCATCTTTTTTTAAAAAATATATTTTATTGATTTTTTACAGAGAGGAAGGGAGAGGGATAGAGAGTTAGAAACATCGATCAGCTGCCTCCTGCACACCTCCCACTGGGGATGTGTCCACAACCAAGGTACATGCCCTTGACCGGAATCGAGCCTGGGACTCTTCAGTCCGCAGGCCGACGCTCTATCCACTGAGCCAAACCAGTCAGGGCAAAGGACCAGTCGTCTTTTCCGCACCATCATGATTCCCTTGGGATGGAGATTGTCGGGGCAGAGGAAGGGGCAGGTACAGGCCCTCAGCAGGGAAAAGGGGATGTGTCCAGGCATAAGGCATGTCTCGTGTTCTCACATCAGATCAGATAACATGAGACGGAGCCAGGGAAGAGGCTGCAGGAAGGGGCCTGACAGTTACCTAACGTCTTCCTTCTGGTCACTGCGACCTATTTTCAGGTACATTATATGCACCTCCCCCCCCCGCAAACACACACACACACACACACACACACACACACACACTGCTTTTGCTTCTTCTATACACGGTCTATTTCTGACTCAAATTGTCCTTCAGTTAAGTGGTTTGGTTCAAAGGATTCCTGAGAAGTCAGAGCATTAAAGTAGACTTTGCAGTTTCCCCAACGCCCCATGCTGTTTCCCAGCCCCGTGTCTTTGTGCCGGGGTGCCTGCCTCAAATGGCTTTTCTCAGATCCTGTACCTGGAGGGAAGGTGTCACGCAGCCCGCCCCGCTCCCAGACCTGGGTCAGGGGCTGCAGAAGGGGTTGTGCTTGTACTTGCCCCAGGCTGCGGTGAACGTTTATGTTGTCCTTGTGTGTGCTCACTGTGCCCTGAGCGTTTCACAGCCCTCGACAGCATTCGACACCGAGGCACAGTCGCAGCCTCCACGGCTGGCCCCTCGGGAGGGCAGGAACGACACCCACTGTGCCTCTGTCCCCATGCTCAGCCTCTTGCCTGCAGCGTCAGCTCTGAGTGGTGAAGGTGGCAGAGTCCCGCTCTGGATGTGAAGTGGCTGCATGTCCCCACCGGCTTCTCACTTCAGATGACGAGGAGCAGCGAGGCAGATAATCCCCCAGGGTGTCACATGCCAGATCACTTGGAGGGTATTTTGGGTGTCATTGGAGTGTTCTTAGCCGTCTTCCTTCACGTGGTTAACAGAGTTTGTTCATCCCTTTGCGCATGTCCGTGCCTCCTGAGGAGCCTGCGGGAGCCCATGTGGGATTAGCGTGGTGCTGGGGCTAAGCCATGGGAGGGGCACGGAAGGTACTCTCACTGTGATTGCTGAGTTTCCCAATGAAGGCAGCATCCCTTGGGAATCTCAGCGAAGGGGAGGCAAGGAGTCTGACAAAATTAAACTGGACTACCTTCAGTCCTACTTACGTCCTTTTTCTTAGCCTGCTTCCCATACGTACCATGTGGCTTCTTAACTTGAGTTTATTAAAGCATTTCTTATCGTGGGATATGTGTGCACGTAAAGTCTCTGATTGTTTTAACTCCTTATTTACAGTGAAGATTTTTAAAAATGTTATTTTTTTTATTGATTTTAGAGAGCAAGGGAGAAGGATAGACAGATAGAAACATTGAGCAGCTGCCTCCTTACATGCCCCCTACTGAAGGTCAAGTCCACAACCTGGGCATGTGCTTGACTGGCAGTCGAATCCCTGACCTCTTGGTTCATGAGTTAACCCTCTACCACTGGACCATACTGGCTGGCCTGAAGTAAAGATTCTTAACCACTAGTTCTTAATTCGTTTTAAAATTTTGCCCACTCGACTTTTTATTCCTAGAAACAGGACACCGGTCAAGTTCTCCTGGACATGGCCTACAACCACGTGTGTGTGACCGAAAGGGAGTATTTTGGCTTGCAGCATGGCGATGAATCAGTGGACTCCCCCGTGAGTACCATCCCTTTACGATGTGCTAGACTTCTGCACAGTTTGGTTTTTTATATCTTGTGTTTTCTCAACCAGCAGAGGTGGCTGGAATCAAGCAAGCCCATCAGGAAGCAGTTAAAAGGTGGGTGTGACCTTCTCATTTAGACACTCAGCTGGTGTTAGTGTATCATGGCCCAGTTCCCCCCCTAGTCCTCAGCGTGCCCGTAACACCTGGAACCTGGGCTCCAGGTGGTCCAGGCGGCATGAGTGAGGTGCTTCCAGACCAGCCTCCAGGGGTCATCATCAGCTGTGAGCAAGACGGGTGGGTGAGGGAAGGCAGCCAAGAGCCAGGGAACCCACTTTCTTCTTACAAGGAAAGAGGATGGCCTTTCTTAGCCCAGAGTGAGAGGCAGGGTGGGAAAGAGAGACAGACACACACACCTAGTCCAGCAGCTTAATTCCAGTCACGGAAAACTGAGGCATAGGTGACCTTAGAAATGCAACATGCAGCTCATCCACCATGAGAGGCCCCAGTGCAGGTTAATTCCCAGTTAGGTGGTCTCTCAACATCACACTCTATTTCTCTTTTTG
Source organism: Murina feae (assembly GCA_004026665.1). Taxonomy (NCBI): domain Eukaryota; kingdom Metazoa; phylum Chordata; class Mammalia; order Chiroptera; family Vespertilionidae; genus Murina; species Murina feae. Next base: position 76,054 of record PVJC01001864.1, read on the forward strand.
CACCTTACGCCCCAGACAAACCTGGATGACTTGCTGGGCCCCACACACTCCTCTGTGCCTTCCCTCATTCTGTTCCCTCTGTTGGGAATGCCTTTCCCTCCTGCTTCCCTATATCCAAATCTTGCCCTTCCTCAAAGCTGCTCAGATCCCATTTCTTCCCCTACTGTAAGTCCTGACTCCCTCTACCCCGCTTGCATTTATATCATCTGCTTCGTGCCCCAGAACACTCTCTCCTTCAGCTCATAGTTACCTGCCTTTCTCTTTGTCAAGGAGCTTGCAGTTTGCAAGGTGAGGGAGGTTGGCCTTTTTTAGGCCAGTGTGAGAGGCAGGGTGGGACATCCTCTCTGCACTCCAGTGAGTGGTTGAGGGGTGAAGGCAGGTGGATTTGTACACAAACGTGTGCACGCACAAATGCTGCACCCCCAACCCCCAGATGGGAAGGAGCTGAAACAGTCGCCCCGATCCTGATCCCACAGCTGCTCTCACCTGGAACCTGGGCTGCAGAGTCCCTCCCATGAGTGTGCCCTTGGCATTCAGAAGTGCCCCTAGGGAGCACAGAGCCTTTGTGCAGATAACCCCGGCCTCCTTTCAGTTCACAGCGGGATAAGTGCGCCAGGCACACACAGGCACTGTCCTTCATTCTCTGACCGATGCTCAGCCTTTGGCAAGGCACTGGGCTCGGCTCTGGGAATCTGGTCTAAATCAGATTTGGACCCTGCCCTTACGGAGCTCACAGCCGAGTGTGGGGATTCTGACAAGGTGAGAGACAGTTGTAGGGTAGTTTGGGGCACATGATAGGATGCTCTGGGTGCAAGAGGAGGACGAGAAAGTCTCGGAGGCGTGTCTGAGACACACAGTGACAATTTACAGATGGAGGCAGGGGGGGGAGCTGGGAGGCCATCCCAAAGCAGTGGGAGGACTTAGCTATCCCCCTGATGCACAGGTGGTCAGCCTGCACCCCAGTGTTACAGCACCACCCACTCTGGCACGCAGGCACCTGTACACAGGTACGTTCATAGGTGCACACACACCAGTTAAAGTCTTTGACCCATGCCAGAGATCAGAGAGATGATACTGAAGAGAGGAAAGGGGAGCCCAGCATGAACTAAGGTAGAGGAGGTGAGTGAGAGGCCCCTGGTGGAGAAGGCTTGAGTTTCAGAGAGCAAGTAAGTGCTGTGCCCTTAGATAGGGCCAACGGGTATTCCTGAGTAACAGAGAGGGTGAGCTTGACATTAAGAAGAGCATGGATCTTAGCAACGCAGCCCGAATCTCTCCTGTTGCTGTAGCTAGCAAAGGAAATGGGCTTATTTTACTCATACACGCAGTCTGACTCTTGGTAGTGTTGCATGAAGCCATAGTTGAGTATGTCAATTATGTAACATTTGCTAACAGTGTTAATCACTTTTGGAATTCACTTAGCATTAAAAGCATGATGTGTCTTTCAGTATAAAAATGTCTTTGAAATGTGGCCTAGCAGAATCGGAAGCCGCAGGGCTATCTTTCTGTTTGTGTGATCGGCTGTGTGACCTAAGGGAAGTCACGCCTCTACGGCTGTTGACGTATGTGTGAAAGGGGGCTGGCAGTAGCGGCCTCGCCTGTACATAGCAGTGTTAAAATCGAGAATGTACGTGGAAATGTTTGAAAAGTGTAAAATCACTATCCGTGGGAGATAATATTTCTTTGTGAATTTTGTATATTCTGCTGATTTTAAGGATTTTTTATATTCCTAATATAAGTAATGGAGTGTACCGTTTGAACACAGCCCTGAGTTAAACCTGTAATAGATAATACCTCATTCTGTGCTGATGCTGCAAAAAATGTTTACTTCTTATAGACGTGATGATTTCTGAACAGTCAATTAACTTATGCATTCCTTTTTTTAAAATTAATGCTCTTAATGGGAAAGCTATAGTGTAGTGAAAAATACATCACTTATGGGAGAGCAGCTGCTTATATACATTGATTATTTTTAAAGGGAAAATTTAATTTGTTTTTGAAAAATGTTGTAGGAGGTTTCCCCTGTACCCTGCATTTTCGAGTAAGATTTTTTATACCTGATCCCAACACACTGCAGCAAGAACAAACCAGGTAATAACATTTTTTTAAAGTTTTCTACTTAGTATATAAAAATGAGTGATTATGAAAAATGTATTATTTTATCACTGTGGCCAAATACTTCATTTGGGTATAACGGTGCCAACAGTTATGATCCAACTAAAATGGGGCAGGGGAGGGGGGAGGGTCACAGGTTGACATTTGAATGAGCTCATTCCTGTGCAGTCTTGGGCCTGCTTCTCTTCCCTCCTGACTCTTGTGATTCCCAGAGCACTCCCACCTGGTCCTGCCTCCCTTACCCCGCCCCTCCTGCCTGTAGACTTCTGTGTTCAAAGAACGAAGTCCTTTTCTGCTCTTGCAGGCGGGGCTTGGAAGACAAGTTTGTAAAATAGTCGTGTACTGATCAAGGAGCATGTGTCTCCGAAGGGCTAGAATTGAGGCTCTTCAGGATAACAAGAGCTCTCTGAGCTAAGAATTCTCTGTCAGATCCCGCTGGCAGGAGCCGGAAAGAAGAACCAGCTGGGCCAGTGTCTCTCCTCAGTGAATCCGCCAGTGCAGACAGTCTGTGAACCAGATAAGGGCTGGGATCCGAGTTGTTTACCCCTCAGGGCTTGGTGTCTGGCCCCAGCTTTGTGCCGTGCTGACACGTGGGTTTTCTGGGTAGAACAGGAGTTTGGAATGGAGGGAGCGGTCACGGGAAAGTTATGGCTGTTTGAACAGATACTAGGCAAATTCAACCATGCCTCCGCTTTTCCCCCTGGCCATGTTAAGCCCTTTTCTTATGGGCACTTTTATTTTTCTGAGGGAGGGAAACTTCCACCAGGAAAAGTAATGACTGGATGTTCAGGAATACTGAATCCTGTTCTGTGCTCACTGTGGCCGGGAGACCACCATCCAACGATGATGTCCGCTCACACATCGAATGCCATCTTGTGTTTTACCCTTTCCTTTTCTTTAATGGTAGTCACATGATTACATTTTTACCTTCGACTATGTTTAAAGGCCAAATATCAGTCTATTGCTCTGTGTTGCCTTCTTTGTGCACCTCTTCCCCTCCAGTAGCAGACATTGGCGATTTGACTGTGTTGACAGTGAAGTTAAATTTCAAGCCGGTGTAAGAAATGCCCATCATGACTCGTTGGGTAACCATGGCCGTGCACACCACGCGGTGTTTGTTTTCCCCCTATACTGGCCCTTTACCCGGGTGGACTGAGGGACAGTGTAGTAACGCTCCACCTATCAGGTCAGTTCCTAAGCCCACGGACGCAAAGTGGAGACACTGTCTGTAAGAACATGTGTTTGAAATGACCCTACCATGGTTTCACCAAGCCATCACTACAGAGCAAGTTCTATTCAAGGAATGCTTTTAAAATGGCATGATGGGTTATGTATATATTATGTGTGTGTGTGTATAAGGTGTTTATAAAATCATAACCCCATGGTAAAAATATATTCTACTTCGTTGCACTGATATATGTAAATTACTGAAGCAAACATTTCATAAAACAGTAGGAAATGCCAAAGTACTTGGAAGTTTTCCGATGTTCTTTTTCCTTTTAAAATGCCAGTGTGGCCCATTACATTGCTTTTACTACCAAGTAACGGGTTCCAACCCCACGTGTGAACTGTGCCACCTCCATTTGTGGTTGTCACCCCACCCCCCCTCCTCCCTGCGATGCTCTCCAAAGAGAGAACGTGAGTGAGGGATTGCTGGGCGGCCTAGTCCAGGGCTCTTCTCCAGCACCCTCCCTGGTCGCTCACTTGTGTGCCCCACAGGAAGGAAGCGCCCTCCCTCTGGGAGCCCGCAGAACCCTCCTGCCCCACCACCCTGGCATTTGAGGAAACCATACGGAGTTCAGGACAGAGGACTGGGAGGGAAGCAAGGGCTGCCCTTGGTCTGCAGGTAGAGAGGGGGATTGGATGAGCTTGGTTGGTGGGTGGAGGTTGCAGAGGGGCAGGTTTGGGCTTAAGGTGAGCAATAGGCTAATTTTTGTTCTTATCTGAGTCTCATGTAAAATTCAGTTTGTCCATGTGTTCCTTCCAAATCCCACCCCCCCACCCGCCACCTCCCATCTTCAGATCGGTGGTGTCCCCAGTGCGGTGCAGAGTAGAGCTGTCACCTCCTAGGATTTGGCGCCACATGTCTCTTTAATGCAACAGGAGCCCTGGCAGCAGCTACGCCGTGTGTGTGTGTGTGTGTGTGTGTGTGTGTGTGTGTGTGTGTGTGAGAGAGAGAGAGAGAGAGAGAGAGAGAGAGAGAGAGAGATATTTGTTTGCTTTTACTTAAATGAAGAGTTTTACCTGCATTCCTGGCTCATAGTATTTCTGGAAGCCCCAGCTCTGAAGCTTGTTCAAAAGTTAGAAATTTAGCCCCCGAGAGTGAGAGTGAGAGAAGGAACACAGAGGTGACATTTGTTTCCTGAGGATCCAGGCAGGGAGGCGGGGATTGCTTTCCTCTGGGGTTGAGCTCCTGGATGGGGTGTGCTCCAGGATCAGTGGTTGCATTTCTGAAGATGGGCAACAGCCAGTTTCCTCTCAAAGTCTTTCCTTTATTCTCAGTGTGAAATAAGTGTCCCCTTGATGGTGACCTCCACAACAGCTGTTTCTGATAAATGTAGATCACTCCAAAGAGAATTTCATGTACTGCAGACTCATAATGAGGTCCCGTTAAGACATCTGGGAGGTTCGCTCGCGTCAGGCCTCATCCCCCTAATCCCAGTCCCTTCGTGATGATGTCACGCAGTTCACTCAGGAGCTTTGCTGAATGTACAACAAGGTAGCCTTTGATGAATGGTGATGTCCAGGCTCATGTTCTCGCTTATATCCCTAGGAAGATGCTCCGATTAGCTGGGCTCGTCTGAGAAAGCCCAGCTTTTCCATGGGATTATCTCTAAGCCTCTCCCTTCTCCTCTTTCTCTCAGTAGTGTTGCGGAAGGAGAGAACACTTAATTCTGGTTGAATGTCAGCTGGGATAAACAGAAACAAACTAGAAAGGATGGATTATGTTCTAGGTGGAAAAGGTAGAGATTCGATTATGGAATAAATATGAATCAGCAAGTCTGTGTTCTGCTGTCTCTCAATGCTGGTCTTTAGCACATTAAGGGAAGCCGGTAATTATAGTCAAAGTGATCACATCAGAGTTAGGAAATAGATCCTAAGCTTTTTAGCCATTAGCCACGTAAATTTGTAGCATAGTCAGATTTTTCCCATAACAAGTGTCCAGGTTAAAATAAGACATAACTGAACCTACATCACCTCTTTGAACATCGGTGTTCTCATCTGTCAAAAATGTAGCTGGTGGTCCCTCCCTCACAGAGTTATTGTGAGGCTGAAATGAGGCAATAAGCTCTAAAATACCATGCGCATGGCCCAGATCGGTGCAAATAGGAAGTCGTAATACCAGGTGAGGCATTCACGTCTCAAAAGACCAGCACCTTCACCTTTAAACATAAATTTGAAGGAATGCTGAGAATGATCTTTTTAAGTTGCCAACATTATCTCCCTCCGGCCCCTGAACACTTCTGCTGCATCTGTATTGTATTTCAAGAGGTTTCGCTTTTGTCATCTTGGCCAGACACTGGAATGTCTATCCCATTTGAGTCCGGGCTTTAAAAAAGAGTGGGAGCTAGTGGTCAAGTGTCACGGGTGTGCCGCATCCCTAAATATAACGCTCTGTAAGGCCCTTCCCAGCCTGCACGGCGCTGTGGATGCCTCTGTCTCCCGTTACCTGGCGGGAGGGCAGGCTCACAGGCTGGTGAGGGGCCTGACGATTTACTGAGCTCTGCCCACACATCACACACGGTACACTCCAGGTTTTGAAGTGATATTGCTTACAAAGAAGTGCTGATCTCAGCTTGGAGGTCCTGGCAGCCTGCAGTTAACTGTTATGCTTTTGCTGGAGCATCCACAGTTCCTGGGGCATAGGAAAGAACCTACCTGGGTGCTTGCTCCCCAGACAAGGAGATGTCTCCACAGACCCTCCTCTCCTCAGCAACTCCATGCAGAGGGTACGTGGGTGTGCAAATGTTGCGTTCAGAACAGCAGCCCCTCCAGTGTGCAGGGGCTGCCGATGCAAACGCCTGTAGTTCCTGGTACTCTCAAGTTGAATTGGGGAAGTCCAGGCTGAGGGTCTGGGCACTCACTGAACAGCTGATCCTTCATGGGCTGCTTCCACACCCTGTCTGTCCTTGCTCAGCCCCCCTTAGGACAGCTTGTGCTGGCATTAGGCTGGCCAGCCATCGGCCCTGCCAGTGAAGACAATCGGCAGCCACGTGAGCCATTATTCCTGAAGGGGCAGCTTTGAAATGTGCAAAATGGTACCTGATGCTTTCGCTTAAAATGAGCCTTTAATATGTATTTTATTTTTCAAATGTACAAGTCTTATCCTTGATACATCCATGTTGCGGGGCTTTTTGGTTTGTGTTTGTTTTTGCTTATTTCAATTTGAGTATGACCAGTTAATGAAAATAATTGTCTCGTAGGCATTTGTATTTCCTACAACTGAAGATGGACATTTGTGAAGGAAGGTAATGAGAATTTTGCATTCCTCTTTTCCCTGTCAGCTGCCAGATTAGCAAAATCCCCAGTTCTAATGGAATGAGCACGCGTCCCTGGTAGCAACACGAAACGTCCACCAAGAGTGGATGTTGAAAGCAGCATTCCACATGCCTTGGACACGTGTTCAACTCCATCCTGGTTTACAGAGGCGACGGATCGATAACATTCTTTTCGTGCTGTTTCAGTTTTGTTAGGAAAGGTACGGATATCTTTCTGATAAAGACCTGGGAAATTTTACAGGTAGGGAGGGACCCCGAATGTGAACAGGACCTCCTTCAGGAAGGCAGGTCAGGCCTCATTAGGTCCCCTTCAGAGCCCCCTAGAACCTGCAGGTGATTCATTTCCTCTCCGGGACTCTTTGCTCAAAGACATGAGCACCTGCCTGTGCTTCAGCACTTCCTGTGTATCGGGACCATCTCAGGGGCTGGAAAGTGAGGCGCAGAAAGCTCAGGGAGGGCGGGCGACACCAAGCCAGTGGTCCCTGAGCCACCTCCTCCAAGTCCTGAGTTTGCGCTTGGCTTACGGAGGAAAGTGCAGCAGATAGACTGGTGGGGACGGCCATCTCATCCCCATCCCCCTCGTCCGCTCTCCTCCTGCCCCGTGCAGTCCTGCCGAGGAAGGTCTTTAGGAAGTGTGCTTTCAGAAGGGAGCTTGCAGGCTGCTGGGGAAGTGATACCAGAGCCCACGAAGCACTTAGGACCTGTCTGAGCATGGAGAGCACGTGGTCCTAGGGTTTTAGGAGGAGGAGATGCAGGTGTGGGCTGGAAGTCTTTGTGCCCTGCTATGAGGAGCTGAGGTTGGGGTTGGTAGCGCAGTGAGGAGGTGCAGCCCCCTGGGCGGTGAGTGAAAAGATACCCCTGCCCTCACTCATTGGTTTGTCTCTCAAATGCTTGGCAAGCACCTGCTGTGAGACAGGCACTCTGCTGTGCTGGTCAGTAGGGCAAGGCCCTGCCCCTTCGGGAGCGTTCAGGCCAGCTCTCCAAGTGTTGGAAATCGGTCGTCTTCAGTTTTTTCTTCTCCGGACAAAATACCCCTTGATAGTTTTGTGTGAGTTGATAGAATTTCTGGCTGAGAACCCTGGCATCCTTGTCCCAATCAGGTCTGCAAGTGGCCCTCACCACCTGTCTGAGGGGAGCGTCCTGCAGCTACCAGCTGCTGCTTAGGATCTTTTGACAGATCTAGTGCATCTAGTTAGCATTCCTCCTGGATGTCGAATCGTGCCCTGACTTGTCTGAACTGTCTGTGGTAGGCAGTGCCGAAGGCATCAGTTCCTTCTGCTGAGATAAGCGATCTTGTCCCCCAGATGGAGACCCCAAAGCCCGGAGAGAAGGAAAGGGGTCTGTTAGGAAGATGAAGCCTGTGAGCGGGCAGCCGGGAGTGAAACGCAGGCGTTCAGTGCTCCCTACTCGGTACCATATTTACACTCTTAGTGGAGATGTTTTTCCATCTGACTTACTCATAAGTGTGTTTCTCCCATCTAGACTGGACCCCGTTAGCCTCTCCCCTACGACGTTCCCCAGATCTCATTCAGCTGCTCTTTCTGTAGCAAGAACCCGGCTTAGATTCCACTGAAGCCCATCTTGGCAGGAGAGTGAATGGCTGATGCTTGCTCTCCCCATGGACTCTGGGTCTCCAGACGAATGAAGAGACAGTGAGCATCCTCGGATGTATCTCCAGACTTAGAGAGAGCATTTACAAGTGCTAGTCAGGGCCCTGCAGAGAGGGAAGGCTACCTTCCCAAGCAGCTGCAGGACCAGCACCCAGTCAGCGCACAAGACAGGGAACCTTGGCGGGCCGGCCAGATTAGTCAGAGCGGTTGGGGTGACTCATATCTTCATGGGCTGCCATGGAAACCATGTGTTTTCTTCACTTTCCCATGGGTTTGCTGGGAAGAATGCTTTGAAAATCTGTCTCTCCACCCTACAGTCCTTCATTCCTGCTGCTGTGTTCAGCCCTTTCCCAATGCACCCCTCCCCCTGGAGGACAGGGTGACCCTGCTCCAGACCTGCTGGCCTGGCCCCTAAGTAGACTGTGGAACCCCAGGTGGAATGGAGAAAAGGGAGCTCTCAGAGGATTTGAAATATGACCAAGACAGAGATGGAACCACTGGCAGAAATGGGGTACACTGGAGGGCAGTGAGCTTAAGAGGATAGAAGAACCAGTCCAACCTGGAGTGGACGCTTGGCAGATGGCAGGAGACTGAGGTGGACAGAGCATTCCCCATAGACTAGAAGCTTCAGGGAGTAAACAGATTTAGCAATCTTAAACAACTAATTTAAAACTTGTTGGAGTTTTAGAATTCATATTGCTTTTCTATTCTTCCCTTTTAAGAGGAAGTCATCCTTCTAGAAAGTGAGTCATTGAGATTCATTGAGTCAGCAGACCTCAGGGATTTAGTTAGAAAGCCTTATGAAAAGTCTCCTGTCTTTACCAGAAAGATACGGCGGTCGCCCACGGATCTAAGTGTTCAATTTTCTCTCAGTGATATGAGCCTGCCCTCTCTTGACCAGCCAGAACCCTGGCCAACCATGACCTGCATAGTATATGTATTTATATTATTTTAAACATGAAAAAGTGTTCTTTCCATTTTCAGAAACCTTTAGTGTTACGTTCATCTTTACTGCTTAATATTAGTTGTGTCATAAAATTGTCTTTGCTGTGATTCATGGTGTGTGTGTCTCATGCTCAACTCAGGAAAGAAAGACAGGTGATCAGTGAGGGTTTCGGGCTCGTGTGCCTTTGCTAATGTGTTTTTCTTCTGACAGGTTGACCTGCCCTCTTAACTCAGCGGTGGTTCTAGCATCCTACGCAGTACAATGTAAGTCGCAAGGGAGCGTGTCACAAATGGATGGCTTGTTCTGACCCAGGTATCAGGAAAGTTGCCCCAGGCAGTGGAGGAAGCCAGGGCCCTGTGGGGCCTGAGCTCTACTCAAGGCTACAAAGTTTCAATTATAGAAGATAAACCCCAGATACCTGCCGGGCTGGGACTTTGGGTTGCCAGGGGCAACCCAGGCTTTGAGCAGGGGACCAAGGCAACAAAGTTTCAATTATAGAAGTTAAATAAATCCCAGATACCTGCTTCTAGCCAGGCACCCCAGTAGGAACCTGAACCCTGAAGGGGCTATGGGCAGCCTGAAATGGTCCTCTACCCCTCACTCAGGCTGGCCAGGCACCCCAGTAGGGACCCGAACCCTGAGGGGGCTGTGGGCAGCCTGAAACGGCCATCAGCCCCTCACCCAGGCTGGCCAGGCACACCAGCAGGTGGACATCCCCAGAGGGGTCCCAGACTGCGAGAGGACACAGGCCAGGCTGAGGGACCACCCCAAGTGCACAAATTTTTGTGCATCGGGCCTCTAGTAAATAGATAAAGAATGTGGTCAGTGGTCAGAGTCTAGGCTCCAAGTGACCAGCTAAGCCACAGTGGGCAGGCCCCTTCCTTGAGTCTCAGTTCTATTATCTGTTTAATGGGGATGAAAGCATCCCCTATGGCAGGGTTATCAGGAGTGTCTCTCTTAAGATGATATCCTTGGAATCAAAGTGGAAACCGCCCTGGGCTTTCCAGATGTGTGTCACTGGTTAACTTTGTTTCCCCCTAGTGGTCAGCACAGGACTTGCCTAGAGTGGCCGGCTAAGATTTCAAGGGAAAAACACCCCTCAGGGAAGCTCATGGGTCCTGTATTCAGTTCAGACGTTGGTGGGTGACTGGCCTAAAGAAAGAACCTTGCTGTCCATGCTGGGTTGGGACTGCTAGTTATATGATGGATGACAATCAGGATCCAAGAGGGTCTTCTGAGCTAATGAAACCAACAGTAAAATTAGTAGGACTCTTGCCTCGAGGCTCAGGAACATCATTTGTGGCATTTGGTGGGGACATGGCCACTGTCCTCAGCCAATGACCAGCAGCAGCTCGGGCCTGGCAGGCAGGCTGTTGGATTGGCAGGTACACTAGCTGGGGTGTGGATCACCTGCGCTCCAATCTGGACTGCTAAAAAATGGCTCTGTGGTCAGGGCAAGTCCCTTCTCTCTGCACGTTCATTTCCTGCCCTTTAACGTGAGGAGTTTGCATGCTAAGGCTTTCTCGAGCTTTCCTTGCTGTGGACACGTGAATGACTTCCTGTAAAGGCCATTGCACACCTCGCTATGCACA